>JAJOHK020000615.1:0-22484 GCA_022457215.2 Leucocoprinus gongylophorus
CTTTCTACTACCAAGGTGTTAACCTGGAAGCAAGCATAGTAGTCTAAGTACCTCTTTCAGTTAAATCTTGTCATCAGGTTCCATCCTGGTCATCTTGGCACCAAACCAGATGCTCTTACTAGATAGTGGGATATCTATCCTAAAGAGAGAAATACTGGCTATGCCACAGTCAACTCTCATAACTTCAAATCAATCTTCACTCAAAAATAACTTGTGGCCTCTGTATAAGCTACTGTTCTCCTCTTTTCTTCTCTCTGTGCAGCTACAGTTATTGATCTAAACATCTTACACCAAGACATCCTTTTGGCTCTCTCTAGTGACTTAATTGCTACAAAATATATCTCCACAAATGGCTAATGGTCCACAAACCCCAATGGTTTTCTTCTTCTTAATAACAGAATCTATGTACTATCTACTGGTAATCTCCATATGTACATTTTCTAGTATAATCATAATTACATCCTTACCAGACACTTCAGTCAAAACAAAAAACTGGAACTCATTTGCTGTGAATATTTCTGGCCTACTCTCTATGCTGATGTACTACAATTCTACAAGTTCTGTATCACTTATATGTGATCTAAGCCATAACATTACAAACTCTACAGATCTCTCAAACAACTTCCTATTTCTAAATGACTATAGAATTCCATTTCTATAAACTTTATCAAGAAACTCCTGTCATCCTCCAGGTTTGTATCAGACATGGTTTATACTAGAGGTGAAAGTCTACGAGATGGACTTGGAGATGTGTAGACTTATGAAATGACCTTGGCTTCAACTTATATGCTATGCCATCTGTCTGTTGTATAGTTACAACTTCAGATAATAGAAAGAAGTCCAAGATGGGAGTAAGTGCTGATTTGGTGTGTTGCTGTTGAACACTGGAGATTGAGTTCAATAAGAATTATCTTTGTCAATTATCAGACTAGCAAATTATAGTGTAACTACTAGTCTTATGTTCATAGTATAAAAGATGCTTAGGGTTTTAGTAGTATAACTTCTATTATCTCAAGCAAAGGTTTTAGTATTGAGATACTGATAGGAGTATGACTCTGCCATGGAAGACTGAGTCAAATAGAAATATCTCCATTATAGAAAACAGAATATCTGGATGATTGTATCACTGCTGTGAGGTGTGTTACAAGTAAGGTGGCTGCTGTGAAAGGCAGGCTTGTATAGTTGGGAGAGTAATATCACCATGAGAATGTATTTTCTAGATGGTTGGTCTTGCATATGACATAGCAACATAGATTGCTTGATTGATTCTATATCTGATAGCAAATATTTCAGCTTCTGTTATAGTAATGTTAACAGTATAATAAATAGTCTTAGCTACAATAGTATAACTACAGCAAATATATGAAATTGATATAGTAACATTATTTTTGATGCTTGTATCTGATATGATGACAACAATCTTGGAATCTTGTAGAGAATCTTCAAAGACTTTATTGAGTTTACAGAGATAGATACACTTGACTTCATCATTTTTTTAATCTACAAAGTTAAAAGAAAAATAATTCTGAAAAGTATCTACTGAATAGAAACCAGGAGACAATTCTTTATATAAAGAGTTGAAGAAAGAAAGAATGCTATTAAGATGATTATTAGTGGCCAGAATAGAGCTTTTAATTTTGAGTCTTTGTTTGAGAGTTACTTTATCTAATGAAAGATAATGTAGTGTCAAGTCCAAAATAAGATAGCATTCAAGCAATGACTTGATAGCATAATTAGAAGATAGGGATACTATTCTTATTTGATGCAAACCACTAAGCTTGTCTAGATGTAGATGAATAGAAATAAGACTAACAATAGCCTCAATTCCCCAGATAGGAGAAGTACAAAAAGCACCAGTGATCTATAAGACAGCTTTTTATTATATTTTTCTAAGTTTTTTGAGTAGGTAGGATAAAGAAGCACTTTTAAAGTACCACAGATAAAAGTTATAAAGTGTAATAGATAGAATACAAGTACAATATAAGAGTTGTCTATAGAATGGCAACAAATTCCTTATAGAATTGCCTAGCATTTTCATATCTTTGATTATAGAGAGAACTTTGTAGGAATAAGTATAGATGTGTTGACAAAAAAAGAGTTTTCTGTTAAAGATATTTCCAAGTGTTCTTTAGTCAGAGAACAAGGCCTTCTAAAGAGATAAGATTCAAAGGAAGGGGATTAAAGTTTCTAGTTAATTGTTAGACATAGTTTGTACTTAAAGGTAAAAGTATGTGGATTTGGCTTGGATATACACAAAGTGTAGAAACTCTATGTGATGAGCTTAGTGATATGGACTTGTCAGAATGACCTCAGCCTCAACTTATATGTTGTGCCTTCTACAAGTCATGTGGTCACAATTTCAGAGGATGGTCTTATAAGGAGTTATAAAAAGAAGAGTAAAGCATGTTGCTATTGATACTAGAAATTTAGTATTAAGTTTAGTCAATTATCAGACTAGCTATTACAAAGTATTTACTAGCCTTAAATATATAAAATGACAAAAAGAGTAGTTAAATAGATCTCTGAGTGAGTGTTTCACTACTGAAACACTATATAGGAGTTCAGACTTGAAAAGGGGAAAAACTCCATGCAAAGTCCAAGATAATTAGGTAATGGAAACAGATGAATATGACCATAGATTTTAACTCAATTAAAGCCAAATAACTATGGAGATTTGATAGAATTAAGTCCATTATAAAGTATCAAACCACTGATGGAGTTTTGGGCACAAATAAGGCCAAATAATCCAGAAAAGTGAAAGATTTCTGACTTTCTATGCTTGACTATAAATTTAACTTAATCAAAGAGAGAAGTAATAATGTTATAACTATAAAAAAGAATAACATTTAATTTTTTGAAAGATTTTTCCTGTAAAATAAAAAGACCATCATCCACAAAAGATAGAAATAAAACAACCAAATTTTAAAAAAGATTTTTGGACCTTTTTTGAAAATGGGATAGATAAAAGCAATATATAAAGCAGATAAAATAGGAAAGAGAACAGACTCTTATTCTATACTTATATTTGCTCTAAAGAAAGGTGAGACAAAATTGTTTTATATGTACTGTGTTTTCCTATTTATTAAATAGTTAGAAAAGAAAAACAAAATTCTAAAATCAAAACTAGCTTTGTCCAGAATCAAAGAAAGAATTTGGTAATTCAGTAAAAGGAGAAATTGGGCTATATTAAAGGCTAGAGAACTAGTTTGAAACTCTTTGACCCAGCTCAAATAGATAAGATGAGTAAGAATAATACCTACATCAGTTATTGATTATTGTTTGAGTCTGCCCAATTGATTTGAATGAATGAAGTTTGATGCAATGGATTGGTATTGAAGTCTTTTACCAATGGCCTTTTTAATGAGTTTTCCTAGTATATTGAAGAGAACAATCAGCCAAAACATCTTAGAGGAGTTATATGACACTTTATTAGGTTTTGGAATGATAATCAAGGCAAATATCTTGAAATACAAATACCAATGACCAAGATCAATGCATGTGTTAGCAATGTTGATAATATTAGATAGATACTGATCATTGTTTAGAACAACTTTAAGATATCTCCAAAAGATCTAGTTAGGGTCTGGAGTGAAGGAATTGCTGTATTTTTTTAATTGCATTCCTAAATTTCTCTTTGGAGAAACTTAGCCATTCCAATGAGGTTTCAATGGAATTTTGTCCAATAATTGTGTGTTTACTTGACAATTTGGTACCAACCCAAAAGTCTGATGAATACTTGCCATAGATCTTTGAGCTCAGTGTAAGGATACCCATTATATTAGAGGACTTCAGTAGCTGGAAGTTTATGCTTCTTGACCCAGTTCATGAGATTCCAGAGTCTTTTGTTTTTTTTTGATGTGATTTCTTGAATCCTGTTGTTAAAGAAAGTATATTTGGTTTTCTTGACAAACCTCTTGAATTCTTTCCAATCATCTAGTAACTTGGAGAAACAATAAGTATTTAACTTGATACTACACTTTTTACTCCACCATACTTTAGAATGCTTAGTAATATTAATATTCTTGGAGAATTTATATCATGAATAATTTGAAATTCCTCTATACTCTTAAACTGTTTTTTCCAATGATTCAATACTTGATATATCTGTTGTATCAATGTTTCCTAAAGTATTAGTAAGCTCAGTAACAAAGATTTCTTCCTCTTGGCTATTTCTAATAATAGTTCTTCACTTTTCTTGGATAAACTCTTCACTAATAGATATGTTCACAGTTAAAGGAGTATAATCTGAGAAATACTAAGATTTAGGTAGTATGAGATAGTTGTCAACTTCAACTGAATCTGGTTGAAGAAACATGAGATTAATAACAGAGTTGGAATTGTTAGGATTGTCTGTGTATTTTGTTAGAACCTAGTGAACTAGAAAAATAATCTTAATTCAAAAGAATTAGTAATATCTATAAGAATATTGCTATAAGCTAAATGATACAGATAAGATAGATCCTAATCTCTATCCCTGATGTTAAAATCTCCAGTTGTAATAAGAATATTACAAATATACACTATAATTTCTACTCTTTTTTTAAAAAAAATCAACAATTTATTATATAGAGTGTGATGGCAATCTGTGATAGCTACTTCATAACTACTTAAATAAGGACTAAAAAAGGGAAGACAAAAAGAAAAAGGAAAAGAAATAGAAAGAAAAAGAACAATTAACTAAGACATGAGCAGAAAAACTGCTTTATTAAGTAATAGCTTTATAAAAATAAAAAGCATCTGGCTTAAATTCAAGAAAGGCCACTAGATAACTCAATGTAGATCTCAACAGATTCCAATATTTGTTGTATCTCCTATATTTATAGAGAATATAATGTTTGATTTCAATTGAATATAATCCACATAGATAACTAAAGTTTTCTCTTGGAAAAAACCTTAGATAATATTCTTCTATCAGAGCATAATTTGTTATCACTTGAGCAGCTCTTGTATATGGGGGATTTGAATATCTGAAATGTTTAATCCATAGACTCCCTTTGATATATGAGGGTTTAATATTATAGAGATCATTGTCAAGAAAATCAAGGAAATGACTGCCTTTGAGGTCAGATGCTTGAAATATCATATGCCAGTTTTTTATGATATTGTTTTTTTCTTCTTTCTTATTAAAGTTCCATGATACTTTGGAGAGAAATAGAGAAGTGGGATTGAATTTCTTTGTATCTTTATTAACTAATGTGTAATGAGACCAATTTACATTACCAGGACAATCCTAGAATTTAATAGAATTAGATAACTGTTTATTGAAAAACAATTTAAGATTCTTCAATATGGCAATAGATTGTCATTGACAAGAGTAAACAATAGAATTGAAGGTATGTTGTATTATATGAATGGTATCAATAATAACAATAATGTGGAAAACATCTAAAACTTGAATAGCTTGATTAATCTCACATCTTACAGTAAAAAGTTCAGCCTCAGTCAAAATAACATTGATGGTATAGTGTAGAGTTTTCTTGACTGTATTAGAATAAGAACAGACATATGTAATAAATATGGCAACATTGTTTCTAATGCTAGTATCACAAATGAGCTATTCACTGGTTGTGGTACTTGAACTTAATAGTGTTTCAGAGGTTCAGTATAAGGAAATAGTGATAATAGTAATAGGTGATGAGTAGTATCAACAGGAATAATTGATGTAAATTGATGTTGTTAAGTCTGAAGTCTAGTCCTCAGACACAAAGGTATATATACAAAATAGTGATAGTCTGTGTACAAGCTATTGCCATCACATGATCAAAACTCATATCTGATGGGAGCTGTCATCTGTTATAACAGATGTCAGGCTAATTTTAGAAGGTAACTAATTATGTTACTACATTGATATACTTGTATTTATACCAATACTTATTGCTTTGAGACATATCATATATTGTTGGAAACATATTGATAAGTACTTTCTAATGCAAGTTTAATTTTGCAAATATATTTAGCTATTTATGAGATATTAGCAGACAAAGCTTTTACAGCTACTGATGGCCTGATATCTCAGTCATTTGTTGTTGCTTTTGTATATTCTACATATATGCAGATAGCCCTTATTTGGGGCTTTCCAGCACAACTTAGTTTGTGAAAATCAGTCCACTTGTTGTGGAGATACAAGCTAAATGAAGTTTGTGACAATGGCAAGAATAATCAAGATTCCATAAACTATCTTGAATGCTGAAATTGCTAGTCATAATTAAGACATTTTGAAGATTAACCTCAGTATCCTTCAGATAATTTAAGGCTATTTGAGACAAATCTGAATAGATGTTCATCATGTAGTAAACAAAGCCACTATTCAAGAAGGAGACAAGTGAAATATCCCTATAATCATAAATGTCTTTGCAAAAAGAAAATTGGAGAAAAGAGAGATAGATGTTGATGTAAGTAATAACTCTGGGAGAATTGCCACTATAAGAAGGTTTTCTAAAAAAACATAATTTAATTAGGATGATTGGGAACTCTTTTGAGTTCTTCTCTCTCTTGGTTGTTTAAACATGGAATTGATCAAATGTAAGTCCAAGACAGTTCTTGGATAAAAATAATATCAAAGGCTGATTGAATCCCAAGGATAATGTTGATAACAAAGTTGTTCTTGTGAACATTTTGAGAAAATTTGCAAATTTCCTTTAAAATCATGCTTTGCTACTATACATAGCTGAGCAAATTGAAGTTCTTCTGTTTTCACAAAGTTTGGTTATCTTCTTGTTGTGCTATTCATGATTGAAACAGTGTTTCCAGAACAGGCACTACTTTAAGTCAGCTTAATGATCTCCCTGATAGTTTGCACACTTAAATATGTATGGACATAGTTCATCCTTCTTTGTTTCAAGACAGGGGGGTTGGACTTCTCATTCACTTTGCAGCACTATGTAAAATAATGGTGATGTTCTGATTTATGTAGTCTGTTACATTTGATGCACTTTGCTCCTTGAATCCTGCATGAAAATATTACATGCCCCCATTTCCAGCAGCTTTTGTACTAGGATATTCCAGAGCTCATATTTGCTTCTCTAATGGTAGCAATGTTGTTTCCTATATTGAAACATCTATTAATAAGGCTCTTTGCCTTGCTTCCACTTTGGACATCTCAAATGTCCAACCAAATGATGGCCATATCCAATTTTAGAGATATCTTGATAACTTACAGTTTGAATGCCAGAACTATGTTATTGAAAATTTGATTTTATTTGATAATGTCTTTGATATCCTTTGATATTATAGGAGCCAATAATACTTCATGGTAATACAGAATATCTATGAGTTTGAAATATGATTTTAATTGAGATAATCGAGGTACTTTGACATCCTCAAAGTCAATGTTGTTGGCTGTTTTGATATAATTTTTGATAGTTTGAAGGTTAGATGTTAATGCGACCTTACTATATTAATTTTAACATTCTTCAATGCCCTATTGAGATTAGCTACATAATTACTACTCTCATTTATAAACCTCCTAATGTTGTCACTGCTCACTGGAATAATGACCTGCTTTCTTGATAGACCTTTGGTGGTCATCTTGATATGAGGTTTGGGCTTATTGTTCCCTTTGATGATTTTCTGAATGTTATCAATTTTATCTTAAAGATTTCCTCAGTGCAGCTGGCTTATTTCAAAGTCTGGGCATATGATTTGGGCTGTTATGGGATACTTGAACACTAACAATTTTTATTTTTCTTTTCTTTTCTTTTATTTTTCTGATTTTATATTGATTTTCTTTTTCTTTTCTTTTCTTTTTCTTTTAGATGATGAAGAGGCATGTGACATTGCAGTCACATGACAGGTCACATGATGTGATGTCATAATCCTAGAACATGATGGAAGGATCTGGAAGATGATATCAGAGCACATGTATATAACATGGTGGTCTTGAGTAAGAAATGAGATTGTAGTATAGATATAAGGGTAGGCATAATTATTAGTAGCACAGACCATGTGTACTTTGTATATATAGAGCTCTAATTTAGCAGAAACTCCTTGTCAAGTTCTCTTATGAATTTTCCACATTATATCCACTTTGAGATTTACTTACTTGTGCTATCATTTGTCATTGTGATAAGTGGTCGTCACAATATGGACAGTGTCTTATTGGCAGGAGGCACTTTCAAATTCTTGAAATATTTGGAGATTTTCTAAACTTCTTTGGACAATTTTTCAGAAATCAGAGGTAGAATTATTTTGATACATACTAGTACTGTCTTGGTCTTATTCCCTTTATTGCCATTGTTCATGGGTTTAGTTTTTGGGGTACACTTAAATAAAATATTCTGTCTGAAGGAATTCTTGTTGCTACTAGCATAGAGAGAATCCTATTCTGATGAATAAATAGATGCAACAAGATTCCATGCTACTTTGCTAATACCCTTAAGATCTTCAATATCATTGGCCTTGTTTGTGTCAATACTCTTGTTACCAATATACTTGGCTAAACAGTTTAAGAATTCCTTGATATTTTTGGAATTAGCAGAAAGATACTCTACAGAGCCATGAAACAATATAAGATGAAAGTTTCCATCTCATAGTTCAGGTTCCATTGGATGGTCTGGATTGTAGGATAATTAAATGTTGATGGTGTCTTCATCAACACGTTGGGAAGGTGTAGACTTGTGACAGGATCATTTTCTGCTACATATTGATTTCTTGCCCTATTCTCATGATCAGTTGCCCTACTAATCTGGATTTCTCTTTCTCTTAGGTTATTATATAACAGTTGGGAACTATTAATTGAATCTTTGAATTTCTTGTCAGGAAGGTCATTTAGCTGTTCTATCTTTGTATAGTATAGTTCAGATGCTTCACTTAAAGATATAAAAACTATTCTTAAGTTAGTTTTGCTGCAAGACAAAGTTCATCCCCTAATGTCATTGTAGTTGTTGGCATTAAAGTCATTGATGTCCATCATCCTGGAGACTGGTAAAGAAGTCATATTTGTAGGTTTGAAAGTAATTGCTGAAGTAAAAGAAGTTGTATTCCTAGTATCTCTTATAAGTGCTACTATACAAGATGGTGGTTCAAGAGCAAGAAAGCATGATAGTTATATGTAACATCACACTAAACCCTAATTCTAAATCCCAAAATAAGAAAATAAATACAAAAAAATAAAAATGAGAAAGGAAAATAAAATAAATAAAGTTCATTGTTTTTAAATCTGATAGGAAAGATGAGAATTGACATAATTGGAGGACAGAAGAGTAGTTTTGGGTATACTATAGCTAGCCTAACATAATTCATTAGAAGATAGAAGAGGTAATAATAAGATATCTAGAAAAGTATAGAAAATAATGGAGATTAGAACAAGAAAAACCATAGTGGCAAAAATAAAATAAAAGAAAAAGAAAAAATAAGAAAAATAAAGTAAAAAAAACAAGAAGAAGCAAAGAAGAACAGAAATATCAGAGTTGAAGATAATAGACTTTATTTATTTTTCTTTTATTACATACTATCTGATATTTACACTCTTTTCACTCTCTTTTGGTGCAAATTACACTCCATTCCAATTATACATCAATCCAAGAACTAAATCCTATATTTCTTATCAATTCCATGGATTTTTGAAAGACAACTCCATAGTACCTAATAACCTAGAGTATACATAGTAATAGAATATTATTAGATTTATACTTTTGTATTTAAGAATTTGGCTACTGTATATAGTTTTTTAGTCTAATAATCAACTTAGACTTGTGCTATACTTATCTTAAGTCTTTTCAAGCTTCTGTCATATATCAAGTCTACCTATTCCAAAGATAAGTCTCTATAGTGGTGTTGTCATTATAACATCTTGGAAACAAGCCTACTTTTCATAACAGTAATACTTTTTTCAAACTTGGTCTTTTATAACAAAGTTCTCCTATCTCACTCTTATTAGTGTTTTACCACTGAAACCTCTACTCAGAGCAGTATACTGAAACCTCAAGTATCTTATATATATCCAACTGGTATATAAGACTAATAATTATACTGCAATTCACTGGTTTGATAATCAATAAAGATAATTTCTATTGAACTTGATTTCTAGTATTTAACAGTGATACACCAAATCAGTACTTATTCCCATCTCAAACTTCATCCATTTATCTAAATTTGTAACTACCCAGCAAACAAACACTATACTATATAAGCTGAAGCTAAGATCATTCTAATAAATCTATATTATCAAGCTTATTGCACAGAGTTTCCATACTTTATGCTTTTTTGAGCTAATTTCATAGATTTCTCCTTCTAGTGTAAACCATACCTAATAAGTAGCTATAATATAACTACTTATATAGGGAAAATAAAGAAAGAAAAAGAAAAAGAAAAAAAGAGTAAAAAAAAGAAGTATACTATAACACAATAATAATAAAAAGACTATTATCAAGTGATACCTTCATAAAAGAAAAATGCTCTAGGATTAAACTTAAGAAAAGTAATAAAGTAACTTGATGATTTTCTATCAGGATTTCAACATTTGTTATAGTTTTTACACTTATAAAGAATATGTTATTTAGATTCAATTGGATAGTCTCTACATAAACAATTAAAATTTTATTTGGAAAAAAACCTCAGTTAATATTCTTCTATCAGTATATAATTTATAATTGCTCTTTTCGCTCTCATGCACAAAGATTTTGAATAGCCTATTAACTTTAGCCAAAAACTGCTTTTAAATGGGTTTGATAGGAAGATAATCATCATCAAGTAAATCAAAAGAAATAATACCCTTTATACTATAATATACTTAAACACTAATATTTTTATTTTATTTTATTTTATTTTGATTTTCTTTTTTTCTTTGAATGATGAAGAAACATGTGACTATAGTTATATGACATGTCATATGATATGAGTTTATAAGTCTAGATTTGTAGAAAAAGTGCTAGGAGTGTTAAGAACATTGACGATAGACTTCAAATTTTATTTCCCTTTTCATTTTATTTACTTGTCTTTTTCATTTCTCGTCTATTTTTTATTTTTAGAACTAAGGGTAGGGTTTAGTAACAAAGATCACGCTGTCACATGACAAGTCATATCACATGACATGGTCACAAGTCACATAATGCACAGAAGGGGTTCTGGAAGGATGATGTCATACAACATGTTGAACATATGTTGACCTTATGGTATACACATGGCTGTTTAGGGTAGGTTAGAAATAGCTAGCACAGACCATGGGTCCTAGGTATATAAGGTAGACTATCTTGTACAGAGCTCTCTATCAAGTTCTCTTGTGTTAACCCAATACAAGGTTCTTTCACTTGTCCAACTCTAAGGGCTTGTATTTGTAACAAGGAGGATAATATCAAGGTGTATATTAACAGTATATTTACCTTATAGCTGATATATAAACTTTCAGGCTGGATTGTTTATTGTTAGCACAGACTATATACTTTTAGTATAAATAGGGTAGCAATATATCAGAGACTCCTTATCATATCCTTTTATAATCCCCACTTAATATTCTACTAAGAGATTTATTGTTGTACTACTATTAGTTTTTGTAATTAGTGGTTGCTACAATACTTTGAAGTCAGATGCTTGAAAAGTCATCTGCCACTTGTAAATGATCATATCACTTTCTTCTTTCATACTAAAATCCCATAACAATTTACATGGAAAAAGAGATTTTAGGTTAAATTATTTAGTTTTTACATTAGCAATTATATAAATTTTCTATTTGGCTTTGCTAGAGCAGTCTCAGAAGTCAATTAAATTGTTAGAGTTCTTTTGAAAGAACTTCCTAAAATCTTGTGTTATATAAATAGACTGTATTTAATAAAGATAAGTTAATAAGTTGAATATTTTCTTGGTCAAATAGATAACATTGGTTACTACTATGATGTATAACATGTTAGCATGTCAGGTGCAGTTCACACCAGGGGTAAAAGTCTGCAAGATAGACTTGGAGATATGTAGACTTGTGAAATGACCTTGACTTTAGCTTATGTGCTGTACTATCTGTTTGTTGCATAGTTACAACTTTAGATAATAAGAATTATCTTTGTCAATTATCAGACTAGCAAATTATAGTGTAACTACTAGTCTTATATTACAAGTTCATGGTATAGAAGATGCTTAGAGTTTTAGTAGTATAACTTCTATTATCTCAAGCAAAGGTTTTAGTATTGAGATACTGATAGGAGTATGACTCTGCCATGGAAGACTGAGTCAAATAGAAATATCTCCATTATAGAAAACAGAATATCTGGATGATTGTATCACTGCTGTGAGATGTGTTACAAGTAAGGTGGCTGCTGTAGAAGGCAGGCTTGTATAGTTGGGAGAGCAATATTATTATAAGGATATATTTTCTAGATGGTTGATCTTGCATATAACAATATTTCCCTCTTAGGACTGAGTCTTCAAAGTCCTATTAAGTTTATCTAAAAATCCTATAATGATACCTAGGTCAACAATATATAAACAGAAGAAATTTTTGCTTTTTCTTCTATATTACCATATGTTATGACTTAGAGCTCAGGTATTAAGCAATAAGACAACTCTTGTATTGAGTAACACAAGAGAACTCGATAGAGATCCTTTTACAAAGTAGCCTACCTTTTATACTACTACTCATAGTCTGTGCTCACTACTGTGCACCCTACCCTAAATGACCATGTGTATGACATGAGGCCAACATGTGTTGTCCATGTTGTATGACGTCACTTTATTCTAGAACCTTCTACTTCATTCTCCCAAGTTCCATGATTGATCTTGTGACTATGCCATCAACTTGTGACTGATGTGACAGCGTGACCAATAAACCCTAACCCAAGTTGTTCTAAAAATAGAAAAGAAAAGAAAAAAGAAAAAGAAAACTAAAATAAAATGAAAAGAGAAAATAAAAATGAAGTCCACCATCAATGATCTTGACACCATATCTTTCTCCATTCACTCCAACATCTCCCAAAATAATACCAAAGTGCTTGAAAAGTAGTAGCAAGAAATACAGTGAAGATATGAGGAGGAGCAGCAGCAAAGTCACATCAAGCTGAGTATGTGGCTCAGAAAGTAAGAAAGAAAGTAAAGACCAAAGCAAGAGAGAAAGTTGAAAAGCCAAAATAGTGTCAAATTTAGAGAATGACAGAAGTTTCTTGATAAAGTCTATGAAAATGGAATTCTATGGCTGTTTAGGAATAAGGAGTTGTTTGAGAGATCCATAGGGCTTGTGATGTTATAGCTTAGATTACATACAAGTGACATAGGAGTTATAGAATTGTTGTACATTAGCACAGAGGCTGGGCCAGGAATATCTGCAGCAAACTAATTCCAGTGTTTTGTTTTGACCATAATGTCTGGCAAGGATGTGATCATGATTATACTGGAGGACATATGTACAGAAATTACCAGCAGATAGTATATAGATTTTGTTGTCAATGCAGAGAAGACCATTTGGGTCTGTAGACCATCAGCCATCTGTGAAGATGTGTTTTGTCATAATTAGGTCACTAGAGAGAGCCAAAAAAATATCTTGGTATAGAGTGTCCAGATCCACAACTGTAGCTACACAGAGAGAAGAAAAAAGAAGAACAGTAGCTTGGACAGAGGCTACAAGTTGTTCTTAAGTGAAAATTAGTTTGAAGTTGTGAGGATTGACTATGATGTAGCTAGTATTCCCCCCTTTAAGATAGATGTCCTACTATCTAGTGAGAGCATCCAGTTTGGTGCCAAGATGACCAGAACAAAACCTGATAACAAGATTGAACTGAGAGAGGTACTCAGACTACTGTGCTTGCCTCTAGATTAATATCTTGGTAGTAGAAAAATACTCAAGATTTTTATAATCTATAACAACATTAATAAGATAGGCCAGACCCTCTAAGTAGTATCACTAAATCTTGAAGGCTTTAAAAATGGCAAGCAATTTCTTATCATGTGTGTTGTAATTCAACTCTGCCATGGTGAAAGTATAGGAGTGAAAAGCAACCAGATGAACTTTATTTTCTTCATTAACAATGGAAAGGATTGTAATGAGAGCATAGTACAAATCATCAGTTTCCACAATAAGTTGAGCATCAGAAATCCAGTAAGTAAAAATAGGAGCAAATATGAATGCCTTCTTGAGAGAGTTGAAAACATTATGACAGAAGGAGTCAAACTTCAAGGAATGTCCTTCTATGTGAGATATGTTAATGGAATAACAATGTTCAAATAGTTGAAGATAAACTGGCAATAGAAATTAGCAAAATCTAAGAAGAATTGAATATCCTTGACTTTCTTGGGTTCCAGCCAGTCTTGAATAATCTTTACTTTGTTGTTGGATATAGTAAGACCAGAAGGGGAAAGAATGTATTCCAGATACTCTACTAACTCAGAGTGAAATTCACATTTCTTGTTCAAGAATTTAAAAGAGCAGCCAGAGAAAGTTGATACCAGGGGAGAGTATCAGCAGAAGAATTCAAGAGACGAATAAATAGAGTAATCAGAAGGAATTTAATAGAGGCAGAAAGACCTTCTTCCAGTATCAAACAGTAGTATGACCATACTATTAATTTAGATCAACACTAGAGAAAGAGTAGAAGAGAAGAAAAAAGATTGAGAGAAAGGAGAGAAAGGAGTAATCAAGGATAAAGACAGTAAGAAGGAGAAGTGAATAATCAAGAAGAAGAAAGGCCATACTAGTCACCTTTTCAAATCTAGCCTAGAAAGCAGGAAATCTCTCCACAGAGGACTGTATTAGAACTGGTGTCAATGGAAGAGATAGAGAGAACAAACATAGTGGTGATCAGAAACCCTCTGTAGAAAAATAGAAGAAGAATTAAAGGAATAAGAAGAGATCTTGCTGCAATAGATGTGGATAGAGGAAGGAATTTTTATAGTTGTGAAAGATTTGGCTATTTTGTATGTAATTGTAGGAGACAAGGAATTGTGGGCAAAGAAAGGAGAGTAGAATATAAGAACAATCAGAACACAAGAAACAATTTAAATGGGGAAGGAGATCTAATAGTCCTTGATTAGATCTCAGTAGTAATAATAGATTTGCAATGCTTTCTAGAGTAGTTATCAGGCACAGTTCATACTAGAGGTAAAAGTCTGTAGAGTTGGCTCAGAGATGTGTAGACTTGCAGAATAATCTTGGCTTTAGCTTATATGTTGCACTGTCTATCTATTACATGGTTGTAACTTCAGATAAGAGGAAGAAGTCTGAGATAAGAGTGAGTGCTGATTGATGTGTCACTGTTGAACACCAGAGATTGAGTTCAATAAGAATTATCTTTGTTGATTATCAGACTAGCAAATTACAGTATAACTACTAGTCTTATATACAAAGAGATAATATAGGAGATACTTAGGGTTTCAGTAGTATAGCCTCTATTATTCTGAGCAGATGTTTCAGTATTGAGACACTGACAGGAGTATAACTCTGCTATAGAAGACTGAGTTAGATAGAAGTATTCTTATCATGAAAGATGGAATATCTAGATAATTACATTACTACCACAAGGTATGTTGCAAGAAAGGTGGCTGCTGTAGAAGGTGGCTTGTAAAGTGGATGTTGGAAAAGCAATATTACCATGGAGATGTATTTTCTGGACAGGTGGACTTGGCATATGACAGTAGTGGATGATATATCCTGCTATAATCTAAACAATGAGAACATGTTAAGAGAAGTAATAGTAAAGATTGGGTTGGAAAGAATTGACACTCAAGAAGAGATAACAGTGGAGGCATTGTTGGATAGTAAGGCAACAGAGTTGGTGATGAGTTCAGATTTTGTAAGAAAGCAAAATTTTAAGTTGAAAAAAATAGAAAAATCAATATATGTAAGAAATGTAGATGGAATGTTTAACAAAGAAGAACTAATAAAAAATACAGTGGAGATTAATATTTATTATCAAGAACATAGAGAAAGAATAGAGATTAATGTGATAGAAGGACAAAAGTGGAATGTGATTTTAGGAATATCATAGCTTACTCACCACAATCCTGAGATTGATTGGAGGACAGGGAAGTCAAGATGATGAGGTGTTCAGAAGAGTGTGGGAAACATTAGAGACCAAAGCAGGGAAAGTCAGGTTTGTAGAAACAGAAGAAAGAAGAGAAAAAGAAATAAGAAAAAAAAGAGCAGAAAAAAGAAGAAAGAAAGTGAGATGGTGGAGATAAAGAAGGTAGTAGAAGAATAGGAGATTTGGAACAAACAAGAGAAAGCAGTTCAGTTAAAAGAAGAAGCAAAAAAGTTAGTACTAGAACATTTTCACAAGTGGATTCATATGTTTGGAAAGAAACAAAGTGAAAGGATACCTATAAGAAAACTATAGGATTATGCTATTGAGATGAAGGAAGAGTTTGTATCAAGGAAAGAGAAAGTGTACCCATTATCAAGAGAGAAAAGAGAGAAGGTGCATGAGTTCATCTCTGAGCAATTAAGGAAAGGGTATATTAGACCCTCAAAGTTACCTCAAATAGGAAGAAGTGGATGATTTAGAACTATAGGTATTTAAATGAGTGAACTGTAAAAAATAATTACTCTTTACTCTTGATTTTGGATATAGTAGAAAATATTGGTACAAAAAAAGTATTTACTAAAATGGACTTACAATGGGGCTATAATAATATACAAATAAAGGAGGGAGACAAGTGAAAGATGGTATTTACTACATCTGAGGGATCATTTGAGCCAATAGTAATGTTCTTTAAACTTACCAATTTATCAGTAATGTTTCAGATAATGATAAATGAAATTCTTTGAGATCACATCAACACTGAAAAGGCAGCAAGTTTTATAAATAATGTAATTATAAGAATGGAGGTAGAGGAGGGACACAATGAAATAGTAGAAAAGATAGTTAGATGGTTGGCAAAAAATAATTCATACATAAAACCAGAAAAATACAGGTGAAAGGTAAAAGAAGTTGAGTTCTTAGTAGTGATAGGGTCAGAGAGAATCAAGATGGAAGAGGAAAAGATAAAAGATGTTTCAGATTAACCAACTCCAAAAAGAGTTAAGGATGTATAGAAGTTTTTAAGATTAGTAAATTTTTATTATCAATTTATTAAAAACTTCACAGTAATAGCCTGGCTATTACATAACATGGTAAAGAATGATCAGAAGTGGAAATGAACAGAAAGACAAGAAGAAACATTCAGGGGGTTAAAGGAAAGATTTAGAAAAAAACCAGTGTTAGCAGTACTGGATTTAGATAAAAAAAAATAAGAATGAAAGTGAATGCATCAGATTATACTATAAAAAGGATATTATCAATGGAATATAAAGATGGCAGGTGGAGACCAGTAGTGTTTCTCTCAAAATCTCTAAATGAGACAGAGAAGAATTACAAGATTCATAATAAAGAGATGTTAGTAGTCATAAGGAGGTTAGAAAATTGGAGACATTTGTTGGAAGGTACCAAGTTCAAGTTTGAGGTCTGAATGGACTATAAGAATTTAGAATATTTTATGAAGGTACAAAAGTTAAACAAAAGACAAGCTCATTAGGCTCTTTACCTATCAAGATTCAACTTTACTTTGAAGCATGTGCCAGGTTCAAAAATGGGAAAGGCAGATAAACTTAAGATAACTGGACTGGAAAATAGGAGTAGAAAATAATAGTAACAATCAAGCATTTATTAAAAACCACTGGATTTGTAGTCTATCAAAAGTAGTAATGGAAGGACTAGAAGTAGAAATACTAGAAAAAATAAAAACAGCTAGAAGTAAGAATAAAAAAGTAGTTAAGATAGTAGAGAAGATGAAGAAAACAGAGGTAAAAGTATTATAAGAAGATGAATAGCAGATAGAGGAAGATTTGGTATTGAATAAAAGAAAAGTATATATACCAAGAGAAAAAGTATTGAGAGTGGAAATAATCTGGTTGCATCATGATGTACTAGTAGTAGAATATAGAGGGAAGTATAAAACAATAGAGTTAGTAACAAGAAACTATTGATAGCTGGAAGTAACAAAAGATGTGGGAAAATATGTGGAAGAGCACAATATATGTTAGAAGATGAAGAATAGGACATAAATGCTAGCAGGGAAGTTAAAGTTGAGTGAAGTTCTGGAGAAACTATAAACACATCTGATAGTGGACTTTATTACAAAGCTACTATTAGTAGTAGAGAAAAATACAATTCTAGTAGTCTACAATAGGTTGTTCAAAATATAGCAACAACAGTATTATATGCAAGTCCACCTATCCAGAAATTACATCCCCATGATGATATCATCTCCCAATTATACAAGCCTACCTTCCATGGTAGCCACCTTTCTCATAACATGCCTTATAGCAGTACTGCAACCATCTGAATATTCCATCTTCCATAACAGAGATACTCCTATTCAACTCAGTCTTCCATGATGGAGTTACTCCTCTGAGTGTCTCAATACTGAAACCTCCACTTGGGGTAATAGGGACTATCCCACTAAAACCCTGAGCATTTCCTATAGTAGGAGCTCATATATAAGACTAGTAGTTACACTGTAATTTGCTGGTCTGATAATCAATAAAGATAACTTCTTATTGAACTCAATCTCTGGTATTCAATGGTGACATACCAAATCAGTACTCACTTCTATCTTAGATTTCTTCCTATCATCTGAAGTTGTGACCACGGAGCAGACAGACGGTACAGCACATAAGCTGAAGCCAAGGTTGTTCCACAAGTCTGCTCATCTCCGAGTCCATTCTGCGGACTTCCACCCCAGTGTGAACCGCATCTGACAGTATTATCAGACTTCCAAGTCTGCTGTTGCTTCTAAGCAGTTCTGCCTGCTAAATCCTCTGTTGCAGTTCCATTTGCAATCCATTTCACCTTGTACTTCAAAGTCCAAATGGCTTCCTCTCGCTATAATTCTTCAACTCCGGTCCCACCACTTGGAATACCCTTCAACACAATCTCGTGTTTCAGTGACTAGATGGCTTATCTTCCAAATGCACCACAACGTTCAAGACAAATTCATCAAAGAGGCTATTCATCTCCAAGGTCTTCTTCTAGTACAATCCAATCTGGCTGGACAGTTTTGTCTGTTCCTGGCCCAAGTATTGTTCCTGTGGACAATGATCCTAATTGGGAGGATGCTCCTGCTAATCCTAGTACTAACAATAATATAGCTAATAGACCCACATCCTCTACTTGCTCATAGTCAAAACCCTATCAGAGCAATAATACTAATAAACAATTGGCTGAAGTACTCAGCCAACTTGCTAACATACTTAATTCTAATCGGACTCCTGGACCCAATACTAATTCAAGGGGAACTAAATCCCCAACACTTTCAGCGGCGCTGAGCCTGACAAGCTCAATAATTTTCTGTTTCAATGCTGTCTATATTTCTGTACTAATCTAGCACAATTTGACATGGACATTGCAAAAATCAATTTTACAATGACTTATCTTACTAGAGTTGCTCAGGACTAGTTTGAGGTGGGCCTCAACCAGGAAGACCAGGGCATCTTTCAAGACTGGCTCTCTGACTGAAACCTATTTGTAGATGAGCTACATTGACATTTTGGCCTGTTGGTAAAGTAGCCAACATGCTGGACAATCTCTGCATGAAGCTCAGCAATAAGATTTCCACTTATAATGTGAACTTCATGTGCTATACCTCCCAATTAGGTTGGGAGAATAGTGTTCTATACCATTGTTATTACCAGTAGCTCCCCAATCGGATCCAGGACCCCATCTCTACCCAGAAACAAGGAAAACTCACCTTGTTCCAGGATATGTATGGTTTAGTAATGACTATCAATCACCACTACTGGGAATGAGACTGTGAATGCCATCATGCAAGGCAGGTGGAGAAAGTGTTGTGGCAACCACTTATCACAAAGACAAATGATCATACAAACGGTAAATCTCTTAGTTGGATATCAAGTGGGGAATTCACAAGAGAACTCGACAAGGAGTCTCTGCTAAATTAGAGCCCTATATATACTAAATACATCTGGTCCGTACTACAACCTCATATCTGTCTTATTTCCTACTCAAGGCTACCATGTTGTATACATGTGCCCTGACGTCATCTTCTAGATCTTTCCACTATGTTTTAGGCTTATGATGTCACATCATGTGACATGTCATGTGACTGCTATGTCACGTGCCTCTTCATCGTCACTAAAAAGAAAAATAAAAAGAAATTCAAAGAAAAGAAATATAAAATCAAGAAAAATAGATAAAAGAGAAAGAAAAATGTTAGTGTCAAAGCATTCCATAACAGAAAGAGGCCCTCAAGTCTCACTCCCAGGAGCAAGAAAAAGCTTCCATCTCTGGTTTTGCCATGGCCTCCCAGAACAAGACAAATACACCTCTGGCAGCCTCATTCGCCAAGAACCCTTCCTCTAAGTTATCTCCATTCCCTGCTCCCAAGAAGCAACCCAACACTCTATGGGTGGACCTCTCTTCCAAGCTGGCCAGCAATGGCAAGTTGATCAGTGACAAGCACAAGAACTATCTTGAAAACAATCTGTGCCTCTATTGCAGTGCAAGAGACCACAAGCTAGACTCCTGTCCCAAGAAGCAAACTACAGTCTCTCCCAAGGGCCACAGTGCTTTAGCAGCTACTTTTGAGAAATTCTCAGAAAAATAGAGAGCAACCCTCAGGATTCTGCACAAACTGAGGGCCGCATTGAACTTTCCTGTGCAGTAATGAGTCTGATTCAACTCAACACATCCGCTCTTTCTGATCCTCATTCACTTTTTGTTTCCCTTACTTCTCCCTTGATCCTTGGTCAGGATCACCTTAATAAAATCCCGTTCTGAGCTCTCATTGACTCCAGGTCTACTCACTGTTTTGTAGACTCTAAATTTGTGGATACTCACCACCTGAAGACATTCGCAACTCCTCCAGTTGCTCTCTGCTTGTTTGATGGTTCATCAAACAGCACCATTTCCAAAATTGCCAACTTGCCCATAATTTTTTCCACCAGTAATTGTATAAATCTGGACTTCTATATCACTCTGCTTGATTCTTCCTACTCTTTGGTCCTTGGATATAACTGGCTTGCCTGACATAATCCACTGATTGACTGGGTAAATAGGTCGATAAACTTCTGTCCATCTTTGCAGGAAAATCTCACTCCTTCTCGTGTTGTAGCTAACACACCATTGGTATCTCTGTCCCTTCTAGACACCCTTCTGCAATCATCAGATTCCACAGTTTCAATATCTGCATCTGAGACCTCTGTGTCTAACTCCAAGTGATCTAAAACACCACAATTATTGGTGCTGTAGCATTCTTGTGCACATCAAAACTTCAGAGCTCCCACAATTTCAAACTCTGTCTTCATTCTTCAGATATTCAGGCCAACTCTACAAAACTTGCAGAAGCTTCTGATCTGTCCAACATTCTCTCCAAGTATCACAAATTTGCCAACATTTTCAGCAAAACTAAAGCTAAAGTTCTTGCTCCTTATCATCCTTATGACCTCAAAATCAATCTGGAAGAAGGTACTCAACCTCCAGTTGGCCCTATATACTTTCTTTCAGTATCTGAACAAGAGGCTCTGAAGGAATTCATTGAGGAAAATCTCAACACAGCTTTCATCCAACTAACCTCATCTCCACATAGTGCACCGGTCTTATTCATTAAGAAGAAAGATGGTTTACTGCACCTTTGTGTCAACTTCCACAGTCTTAACCATATCACCAAGAAGGATCACTATCCACTTCTGCTCATCTCCAATCTACTAAACTCACCTCACAAAGCTTGGGTCTACTCAAAGATAGATCTTTGCCATGCTTACCATTTGGTTTGCATTGCTAATGGTAATGAATGGAAGACTGCTTTTAGGACACACCATGGATTATTTAAATGGTCTGTAATGTTCTTCTATCTCACCAATACTCTTGTAGTCTTTTAGCAATTTATGAACAATATTTTCTCTGATCTCTTGGATGTCTGTGTCATAATCTATCTGGATGATATACTCATATACTCAAATAACATGTCCAACCATCACCAACATGTAAAAGAAGTACTCAAGTGTCTCCACAAGACTGGTCTTTATGTCAAAGCAGAGAAATGCAAATTCCACTCCGAGTCAGTAGAGTATCTGGGATACATCATTTCTCCTTCTGGTCTTACTATGTCTGACAACAAAGTAAAGATGATTCAAGACTGGCCAAAATCCAAGAAAGTCAAGGATATTCAATCCTTCTTAGACTTCACAAACTTTTACCACTAGTTTATCTTCAACTACTTGGATATTGTCACTCCATTCACATGCCTCACCTAGAAGGACATTCCTTGGAAATTCAACTCTTCCTATCAAGATGCTTTCAACTCTCTTAAGAAAGCATTTACTTCCACATCTATTCTCACTCATTGGATTCCCAATACTCAACTCATTGTGGAAACTGATGCTTTGGACTATGCTCTCACTGCAATCCTCTCCATTGTTAATGAAGATAATGAAGTTCATCCAGTTGCCTTTCACTCCTATACTTTCACCATGGCAGAGTTGAATTACAACACACATGATAAGAAATTGCTTGCCATTTTTAAAGCCTTCAAGATTTAGTGATACTACTTAGAGGGTCTGGCCTATCTTATTAATG
>JAJOHK020000616.1:0-22480 GCA_022457215.2 Leucocoprinus gongylophorus
AAAACTGCGATCCAAAGCAGTATCAACTCACCTCTTGAGTGTCCGAATGATGACAATAGGGAGGGGAACTACATGTGGCTGAAAAACTACTCAGTTCTTCGGCAGTCACCGAGATATGTGTGTGTGTGTGTTCTGATCAAAATCATACATGAGCAGTCAAGTTGATACATCAGTGCAGAAAATTCCAGATCTATTTGAGAATTGGCCCAGAAGGTGGGAGATTATGTAGTGTTAATTGCCAAATTTCTATACACTATCTGATTAGCTTGACTTTCCAGCTTATAGTAAGATTATTTGTATAGAGTTGGAAAGGTGGTCTGGTAGGGTAGATGATAAGGATAAGAATAGTCGCAGTACATAGGTGATGTCAAAGTTTCAGATGTTGGACTTGGTTTCTGTTGTTTTATTTCTTTTTCAGTCTCTTTTTATTGGAACTTAGCTAAAGGAGTATAATATAATGTTATAAATTAGGTCATACTGTCACATAACAAGAATATTGTAAGAATACTAGAAGGTCTTAGATAATACTTTAGGGTAGGTTAGTGTAAATATACATAGACTAATATATATAAAATAGATAACTCTGTAGTAGAAACTCTATTGAGTTTTCTTGTGTTAACATAATACAAGGTTTCTTTTTAATCTTTACTCTTTTATTATTTTCAACTAGAAGTAATACTATTTCTAGTCAAAAAGCTTGCTGGGCTCTAAATATAAGAGATATACTAGTTAGTATCAAAATTTACTAGTGTAAACTTGAACAATTTTTACTTTTCTCTTTTATTATTATTATTTAGTTTTTTTCTTTTTTTAAAAAAAGAGTATAATCTAATGCTTACAATATTATATACCATGAGTCACACCTATTACAGTTACACAAAGTCATGTGACCTAATAGAATATTACAAAACCTACTAAAAGATCTTGATTATAATATTAGTATAATGTATATAGACTAATAAACTAAAATATATAAAGTAAACTATCTTATATTAGAAACTCTATTAAGTTTTCTTGTGTACTCAATATATATTAAGTAAGAAATATGTTTAGAAAAGAAAACTATTTACAGAAAAATTATAGAAAATATCAGAAAAGCATAAGAACATTATCTAATATATATAAATACAAATCTTAGATAATCTTAGCTTTAGTAGATATACTGTATCTCTATATATCACAATAATTATATTTAGAAAGAGAATATTTCTAAGAAGTAGAGTATAAATAAAGTTAGACTTCTAAATACTTATACTCAAAATAGTATACTACACTAGTTGTTATAATTATTATAATCTTAAGTTCAAAGAGTTAGATAAAAAAAGGAATCTTGTATTGAGATAACACAAGAGAACTTGATAGAGTTCCTAGTACAAAACTGTCTACCTTATATATACTAGGCTACTAGTCTATACTACACTAATCTTAATCTTTTTGAAAGATTATATATTTTTCTTAAAGTTAATATATATAAAACATATTGTATAATATCATCTTGTTCTAGAACCTTCTATAATGTTCCATGTTCTATGTGACTGATGTGTGACAGTTTGTGACAGTTACATATGATTTTTTTAAATCAACAATTTATTATATGGAGTATAAGAGTAAGCCATGGTAGCTACTTCATAACTATATATATTAAGACATATATAACATGAAGAAAGGGAGAAAAGAACTAAAAAGAAAAGAAAAAGAAAGAAAAAATATAGTAAAAGAGAGATAAAACAGATATCACAAAGCAACAAGACTTAGAAATTATGTAACACTTTTCCCAAACAAGAAAGCATTACTGTTATACACTAAGAAAAGTGTAAAATATAACATCTAGTCTCAATGGTTAAGAACCACATAAACACTTGAAATCTTTATAAAGAAAGAATCTTAGTCGATACTTGCCAATTGGTGTATAGTTAACAATTGCTCTTGTAGTTCCAGTATATAACAAATTTGAGTGATCAAAATATTTGAGCCATATTCCACCTTTAGAGTAGGTCAGTTTGAGCAAATTGTTCTTATTATCCAACAATTCTAGGAAATTATGACCTTTATCATCTGATACTTGAAAGGTCATCTTCTATCTATTGATAAGATCTTCACTTTCTCTTTTCTTGCTAAAGTCCTAAGACAACTTCTATGGAAAAGATGAGGTGGGTCAGTACTTCTCAGTTTCTCAATCAATAGCTTTATGAAGAACCTAATTGTATTGACTAGAGTATTTCCAGATTTTAATGGTATTACTGATATTGGTATTGAAGAATCTCCTAAGTTCATAGGAGATTGATGTTGTATGAACTTGAAAAGGATGTGATGTATAATCAAAAATTTTCCTAGTGGAATGAATGGAGTCTGTGATAACTACAATTTTTCTGATGCCTTGAAGATTGGTGGCTTAATTTATGCCACATCTTATAGTGAACAATTTAGCTTCAGTAGTTGTGACATTAACCACATAATGGATCATTTTGATGACTTGTTTGTTATGAACATGGATATGAGAGATGGAGGTAGCAACTTAATTCTTTATGCTGGCATTGGATACTACCAAAGCAATTGAGAGATCTGATAAGGAAGTGAGAGCAATATTATCTAGGGCTTGAATATGTGCATTGAGACTTTTGTTGCTTTGTTTACTTAAAGTGTGAAAGAAGAAGTGATTTGAAAAGACATTGATGAGGCAATAACCTGGTGCAAATTTCTTGTTAAATGGGTCAAAAGAAGAAAAAACTTCATTAAACCTGTTGTCTATGTTAACAACAGGACCTTTTATTTTTAACCACTGTTTAGGAGTGAGGTTATTTAGTGATAGTCAATGAGAGGTGGTGTTAGATGATAAATTGGTTTCTAGTAGAGATCTTAAGATGTAGTCGCTAGGAAGAGAGTGAGTTCTGAGCTGCAATCTACCACTAAGCTTTTGAAGATAAAGTTTAATTAGAACAAGACCTACAATAGCCTCAATACTAGAGAAGAGAGAAGTACAGAATGCATCTAAGATCCATATAGTGGCTCTTCTTTGTATTTTGTTAAGTTCTTTGATAGGATACAAGAGTGGTGCTTTGTTATAAAACCATAATTGGAAGCTATATAGTGCAATGGGGAGAACACAACTTCTATACAAAAGATACTTTTGCTAAAGAATGATACCACAAGTAGAATTGCTGAGTAATTTTATGTATTTGACTGTAGAGATTGCTTTGTTGGCATAGAAGTCAATATATCTACAAAATGTTAACTTCCTATTAAAAATGAAGTCTAAATATCTTCACAAATTCTTTGGCTGTAAAATGAGACTACCTAGTAGGGAAATGTCAAAGAGAGAGAAATTGAAGAGACCAGTAGGTCTTAAGAAATGAAAGACCTCAGTCATTCTATACTCCAACTTGAGACTGAATCTATCTAAGAGAGAGAAAGTGATTTGGTAGCTACAGAAAAGAAAATAATTTGAGACTGTTAGTGATTTGTTCTGAGCAACAAGTAAACCATTGTCCACAAAAGAAAGAAAGGAGATAAGAATTTTTAGAGATTTTAATTGATTTTCAAAGATATAAAGAACCAGAATAATGTAAAGAGCAGATAAGATGGGGGAGAGGTCCAAGCCTTGGCCAACTCCAATGCCTACATTGAAGAAAGAAGAAGAAAAGAAATTTCAAACATATTTAGTTTTTTGTCCTACTAGATAATTTTGGAAGAATTTTGAAATCTTTGGATCGAAGTTTGTCTTATCAAAAATATGAGAAAGAAGTTGGTAGTTAAGAGACAGGAAAAATTGGGCTATGTCAAAAGTAATAGTGCTTGTATTGACAATTTTGACCTATCTTGAACAAATGAAATGAATAAGAGTGACTTTAGCATTAACAGTCAAATATTGTTTAAGTCTACCTAGTTAACCCAGATAAATGAAATTGTTTGAGATTGAATGGAATTGAAGTCTTTCACTGATAACTTTCTCAATGAGTTTACCAATTGTGTTGAGAAGGACAATAGGTCTGAAAGATTTAAGAGACTTATATGACTTTTTGTTGAATTTAGATATGATAATGGAAGTTGATATTTTAAAATGTGATGGCTAGTAGTCTAGTTCAAAACATGCATCAGCAATATCAACAAATTTTTTCAGATACCTGAAATCATTAACAATAGTCTTGAGATGTCTCCATGACAACTTATCAGGTCTAGGGGTAGATAAGTTATTACACTTGCTAATTGTATTGGTAAACTCTGCCTCAGAGAAAGACAACCACACTGATGAATGTTTGCTTGAAAGTTCATTCAATAAACCAATGTCAATTTGTTGATTTTGCACTTTATTGAAAGTGAAATAAAGAGCCTGTTAAAGATTCTTGGTTTCAAGACAAGATTTGTTGTTATATTTAATTGCCTCTATAGCTGGTAATTTTTGTTTGTTGACCCAGTTTATGAGAGCTCATGGACTACAACCCTTGTTGGCAATTTCTTAGATTTTTAGGTTGAAAAATATTTGTTTTATTTTCTTGACTGTATTTCTGAATTGTCTCCAATCTTCAATACACTTTAAAGATCTATACTTTTTAAGATCTCTATTGCAATTCAAATTCCACCAGCTTTTAGAATATTTGGTGATATTGATAGTCTTTGAATATTGAGCCTATAAGCTTTCTGTAGTATGAGCAATAGTTTGGACAGAACTTTTGAGCAAAACAATATCCAAAATGTTGGATAATGGTCACATGATCACATATCATACAGAAGAACATAGAAGATTCTAGAATAATATTATTATATAATATATTTACTACATATTGACTTTATAGATAATGTATAGCCTTTAAAGTATGTTAGTATCAGTCTTATACAGACCAACTATAACTAGCTAGTATATGGAAGTTGCATGGACTACCAGAGAGCATAGTGTCAGACAGAGGACCTCAATTCATGGCAGAGTTGACAAAAAAGTTGAACAGAATGTTGGGAATAAAGATGGGGCTGTTAACAGTATTCTATCCACAGACAGATGGGTAGACGGAATGAATTGACCAAAAATTGGAACAATATCTTTGGTTCTTTGTGGAATACAGACAAAAAGACTGGCCAGAATGGTTGGCATCAGCCAAATTTGCAGTGAATAATAAGATTCATATAGCAACTAAGATTTCGTCTTTCATAGCAAACTATGAAAGGGAATTAAAGATGGAAGGAGACATAAGAAAGAAGGGAAAGATGGAAAGTGCAACAAAATTTGTAGAGAGAATGAAGAAGGTACATAAAGAGGCAGGGGCAGCATTAAAAAAGACACAAGAGAAGATGAAGAGGTATATGGATCAAAATAGAAAGGAAATAGAAGAATGGAAGAGAGAAGACAGAGTAATGCTAAGTATAAAGGACTTAGTATTCAAAGAGAGACCTACACACAAGTTGATAGAAAGATATGTGGGGCCATATGTGATAGAGGAAGTAGTATCATCAAATGCGGTAAAGCTACAATTACTAAGTTTGATGAGAATTTATCTAGTAGTAAATGTGAGCTAGATAGTATGGTATAAGGAACAAGTGGAGGGACAGAAGAAGAAAGAAGAAAAGCCAGTGGAAGTGAAAGGAGTTAAGGAATGGAAAATAGAAAAAATATTAAACAAAAGAAAAATACTTAATATGTTGAAAGGGGTTTACAGTGGAGCATGATTCTTGGAAAAGAAGGGAGGACTTAGGAAACACAAAAGCAGTGTCAGAAGATTTCAAAGGCAGGATGGAGATGGAAATAAGAAGACAAGAGAAACTAGATAGGGTGGAGAAACAAGACTTTAGAAGAGGAGAGGAGAGCTACTAGGGAAGTTTATGGCAAGAATGTTGTATGGATGGGATGATAGGAAGTTTGAAGAGGAATACTTGAAGAAGCTAGAGAAGAACTGGAAAAGATGGAAGATAGTTTCTCTGGAGGAGAAACCTTAAGAGAGAGATAATGTCAAGTTCACAAACGGTAGACTTAGTTTTTCTTTATTTTATTCTCATTTTCATTTTATTTTCAATCTATTTCCTTACTTTTCTATTTTTAGAACATAGGGTTAGGGTTAGTGATGGTCACAAGTCATGAGATGCATAGAACAAAGTAGAAGGTTCTAGAACAAATAGCGTTATATAATATGAATACCACATGTTAAACTTATGTTCTACACATAGTTATTTAGGATAGGGTGCACAGTAGTAAGCATAAGCCATCAGTAGTAGTATATAAAGTAGACTAGTTTGTAAAAAGATCTCCATTAAGTTCTCTTGTGTTACTTCTATACAAGAGTTATTCTTTTGTTCAACTCTAGAACTTAAGACTATAACAGTCAATGGGATAGACTAGATCTTCCAAATAGTGTTACCAAACAGTGAAAGTGTGAGAGTGAAAAGCAACCAGGTGAACTTCATTATCATTATTAACAATGAATAGGATTGCAGCAAGGGCATAGTCTAAAGTATTGGTTTCTACAATGAGTTGAGTATTGGGAATCCAATGAGTAAGGATAGGTGCAGAGGTGAATGCTTTCTTGAGAGAGTTGAAAGCATCTCAACAGAAGAAGTCAAACTTCTAAGAAATGTCCTTCCAGGTGAGATATGTCAATGGAATGACAATGTCTAAGTAGTTGAAGATAAACTAGCAGTAAAAGTTTGCAAAACCTAAGAAGGATTGAATATCCTTGACTTTCTTAGGTTCCGGCCAGTCTTGAATAATCTTTACTTTGTCGTCAGACATAGTAAAGCTAGAAGGAGAAAGGATGTATCCTAGATACTCTACTAACTCAGAGTGGAATTCATATTTCTCTGCTTTAGCATAAAGATCAGCCTTGCAGAAATGCTTGAGTACTTCTTTTACATGCCAGTAATGCTTGGACATGTTATTCAAGTATATGAGTATATCATTCAGATAGATCACAACACAGACATCCAAAAGGTTGGAGAAAATGTCGTTCATGAATTGCTAGAAGGCTGTGAGAACATTAGTAAGACTGAAGGGCATTACAGACCATTCAAATGATTCATAACATGTCCTAAAGGCAGTCTTCCATTCATCACCATTGGCAATGCAAACCAAATGGTAAGCATGGCAAAGATTTATCCTTGAGTAGACCCAAGCTTTGCGAGGTGAGTCCAGTAAATCAGAGATGAGCAGGAGTGGATAACGATATTTTTTAGAGATATGGTTAAGACTGTGGAAGTTGACACAGAGATACAGTGAACCATCTTTCTTCTTAACAAATAAGACCAGTGTACTGTGCAGAGATGAGGTTGGTTAGATAAAACCTATATTGAGGTTTTCCTCAATGAATTCTTTGAGAGTCTCTTGTTTAGATACCAAAAGAGAGTATATGGGGCTAATAGAAGGTTCAGCACCTTCTTTCAGATTGATTTTGAAGTTATAAGAATGATGAGAAGCAAGAACTTCAGCTTTAGTTTTGCTAAAAATGTTGGTGAATTCATGATATTTGTTGTGGCAACCACTAGACATAAAGTCTAATGATCACATAACAAGCAAATCTCTTAAAGCGGATATCTAGTAGGGATTTCACAAGAGAACTTGATAAGGAGTCTCTGCTAAATTAGAGTCTTATATATACTAAATACACCTGGTCCATGCTACAACCTCATGTCCGCCTCATTTCTTACTCAAGGCCACCATGTTGTATATATGTGCCCTGACATCATCTTCTAGATCTTTCCACTATGTTCTAGGCTTATGATGTCACATCATGTGACATGTCATGTGACTACGATGTCATGTGCCTCTTCATCGTCACTAAAAAGAAAAAGAAAAAGAAATTCAAAAGAAAAGAAATATAAAATCAAGGAAAATAGATAGAAGAAAAAGAAAAATGTTAGTGTCCAAAGCGTTCCATAACAATATTCAGAAGGAACATTGGAGAGATCAGGAGCTTCTGCAAGTTTTGCAGAGTTAGCCTGAATGTCCAAAGAATGAAGACAGAGTTCAAAATTGTTGAAGTCTAGAAGTTTTGATGTGCACAAGAATACTGTAGCACTAATGATAGCAATGTTAGGTCGCTCAGAGTTAGGAGGTCTCAGATGCAGATATGGAAATCACAGAGTCTGATGATTGTAGAGGGGTGTCCAGTAAGAACAGAGATGCCAATGGTGTGTTGGCCACAATACAAGAAGGAGTGAGATTTTCCTACAAAGATAAATGGAAGTTTATTGACCTATTTACCCAGTCAATCAGTGGATTGTGTTGGGCGAGCCAGTTGTATTCAAGGACCAAAGAGTAGGAAGAATTAAGCAGAGTGATATAGAAGTCTAGATTTATACAATCACTAGTAGAAAAAATTATAGACCAGTTAGCAATTTTAGGGATAGTGTTGTTTAATAAACCATCAAACAAGTAGAGAGCAACCAGAGGAGTTGCAGATGTCTTTAGGTGGTGAGTATTCACAAGTTCAGAGTTTACAAGACAGTGAGTAGACCCAGAGTCAACAAGAGCTCGGAACGAAATTTTATTAAGGTGATCCTGACCAAGGATCAAGAGAAAAGTAAGGGAAACAAAAAGTGAATGAGAATTGGAAAAAGCAGATGTGTTGAGTTGAATTGGACTCATTATTGCATAGAGAAGTTCAACATGGCCCTTAGTCTGTGCAGAGTCCTGGGGATCACTTTCTATTTTTCCAAGGGTTTCTTAGAAACAGTTGCTGAAGCACTACAGCTCTTAGATGAGACTATAGTCTGCTTCCTAGAACAGGAGTCCAGCTTGTGGTCTTTTGCATTGCAATAGAGGCACAGATTGTTTTCGAGATGCTTCTTGCACTCATCACTGGTCAACTTGCCATTGCTGGCCAGCTTGGAAGAGAGGTTCACCCACAGAGTATTGGGTTGCTTCTTGAGAGTAGGGGATGAAGATAACTTAGAAAAAGGGTTCTTGGTGGATGAGGCTGCCAGAGATGAAGTTGCCTTGTTCTGGGGAGCCATGGTAGTACTGGAGGTAGAAGTTTTTCCTTGTTTCTAGGAATAAGACTTGAGGATCTCTTTCTCTACCTGCTTTGTATGGTGATATTTGCAGTCTCATTTCCAGTAGCAGTAATTGATGGTTATTGCTAAGGTGTACATATCCTGGAACGAGGTGGGTTTTTCTTGTTTCTAGGTAGAGATAGGATCCTGAATCCGATTAGAGAGCCCCTAGTAATAGCAATGGCACAGAACATTATTTCTCCAGCCTAATTAAGAGACATAGCACATGAAGTCCACATTGTAGGTGGAATTCTTATCTCCAGGCTTCATGTGGAGATTGTCCAGCATGTTGGCTACTTCACCAATGAAGTCCAAGAGACCAAAATGTTGACATAGTTTGTCTACAAATAGGTTCTAGTTGGAGAGCCAGTCTTGAAAGATGCCCTAGTCTTCTTAGTTGAGGCCCACCTCAAATCAGTCCTAGGCTACTCCAGTAAGATAGGTCATTGCAAAGTTGATTTTTGCAATGTCCATGTTGAATTATACTAGATTAGTGCAGAAGTATAGATAGTATTGGAACAGGAAATTATTAAGCTTGTCAGGCTCAGTGTCACTCAAAGTGTCAGGGATATAGGCTTTAGTTCCTCTTGAATTAGTATTGGATCTGGAAGTCTGATTAGAATTAAGAGTGTTAGCAAGTCAGCCAAGTATTTCGGCCAATTGTTCATTAGTATTATTGCTCTGATGAGGTTTGGACTGTGAGTGAGTAGAAGATATAGGTCTATTAGCTATATTATTGTTAGTACTAGGATTAGTGGGAGCATCCTCCTAATTAGGATCATTGTCCACAGGGACAATACTTGGACCAGAAACAAGCAAAACTGTTCAGCTGGGTTGAATTGTACTAGAAGAAGACCTTGGAGATGAATAGCCTCTTTGATAGATTTGTCTTAAACATTGTAGTGCATTTGGCAGATAAGCTATCTAGTCACTGAAACGCAAGATTGTGTTGAAGGGTGTCCCAAGCAGTAGAACTGGAGTTGAAGAGTTATGGCAAGAAGAGGCCATTTGGACTTTGAAGTGTGAATTGTAAGGTTGAATTGCAGTATTATGAATCAAAGTCCATAGGGTTAGACCATAAAGTAACCTTATATAGGGTTTACACAAGAGAACTCGATGGAGAACTCTATACAGAATAGTCTACCTTTATATACTGAATCCTCATGGTTTGTGCTAGCTATTTCTAACCTACCTTAAACAACCATATGTTAGCTATGAGGTTTCCATGTGGTATGATCTCATTTTTCTAGAATCCTCTTTGTGTCACATGACCCATGCTGTCTCTAATCCTAGCTCTACATACTAAAAATAGAACAAAGGGAAAATAAATAGGGAAAAGAAAAAAAATAGAAAAAGGAAAAGAAATGAAAAGAAACTAAGTCCACTTTCTGTAATCCTAACATTACCCCTCCTTCAAGGTTTTTCCTTTAAAGAAACTGATTCCCACCTCTTCCAATTTCTTTCCAACTTCCTCAGGTATTTAGCTTCAAATTTTCCATCGTTTCATCCATACAGTAATCTTGCCATATATTTCTCCAGTAACTCACTCCTTTTATACTCTTCTCTTTCCTGTCACCTCACCTCCACATTTAATCTTCCTTCAAATTCATCCACTAACTTCTTTGTGTTTTCTATATCTTCTTCCTTCTCCTATGTGTCATTTTCTGCCATAAATCCCTTCTATTGCACCAGATACTTTTCTACTCCTTTTACTTTTCTTTTATTTAGTATTCTTTCCACCTCCCACTTTTTGACTCCTTCAATTTTGATTGGTTTTCCTTCTTTCTTTTTATGCCCCTCTACTTATTCCTTGTATCATACTATTTGACTAACATTTACTACCAGATGTATCCTCATTGAGGTTAGCAATCGTAATTTGACTGCATTGGTGGATACCACCTCTTTAATTGCATATGGCCTAATGTATCAATCCACCAATTTCTTTGCTGGCCTCTCCTTGAACACCAGATCTTTAGTACTCAGCATGACTCTATCTCCTTTTTTCCAATTTTCTGTCTCTTTCCTTTCCTAATCTGCCTGTCTCTTCATATATTCTTATGTCTTCTTCAGTGCTGCTCCTACTTCCTCATACACTTTCTTCATCCTTTCTACAAACTCTGCTACACTTTCTACTTTTCCTTTTTTTCTTATATCTCCCTCTATTCTCAATTCTCTACTATAATTTACCATGAAAGGTGACATTTTAGTTGCTGTATGAACCTTGTTGTTCACTGCAAACTCTGCCAATGCCAACCACTCTGGCCAATTCTTCTGCCTATGATCTATGAAAAACCTTAAGTATTGCTCCAACTCTTGGTTTATTTGTTCCATTTGCCCATCTGTCTGTGAGTGGAACATTGTTGACATCTTGTTTCTATTCCCAGCATTCAGTTCAACTTTTTGGTCAGTTCTGCTACAAACTAGAGTCCTTTGTCTGACACCATACTTTCTGATAACCCATACAGCTTTCACATGTTGTCCCTGAACAACCTTGCCAGCCCCTCCACCGATGTTCCTTCCATTGTTACCACAAGGTGTATTATTTTGAATAGCCTGTTTCAGACCACCAGAATTGCATCTTTTCCTGCAACTATTGGTAACTGTTAGGTGGGTCCATAGCTTCTCTGGTATCTTACTTAGCTTCAGCTTCCCTGCCACTTCCTCTATCCTATTTTTTATCCTCTGACACAGATCGTACTCTTCTACATATTTCCCTACATCTCTTGTCACCACTGGCCACCAATAATTCCTAGTGACCAATTCTACTATCTTCTACTTTCCTTTATGTCCTGCTGCCAGTACATCATGGTGCCACTGGATTACTTCTGCTCTCAACTCCTTGTCCTTTGGTATGTATACCTTCCCCTCTTTGAGCACCAATTCCCCTTTCATCTGCCACTCATTTCCCTACAACTTCTTTATCCTCATCTTCTTCATTTCTTCTTCTACTACTCTAATTACATCTTCGTCTTTACTCTTGGCCTTCTTTATTTTTTCTAACATTTCTACTTCCAGTCCTTCTATTACTACTTCTTGTAGACTATGAATCCAATTGTCCTTTATAACTACTTGGTTCTCATTGTCTCTATCTACATCTACTTTCCAGTCTGGTCTCCTACTCAACCCATCTGCTTTTCTCATCTTTGTTCTTGGTATATGCTTTAAAGTAAAATCAAATTGAGATAAGTATAGAGCCCATCTGGCTTGTCTCCAATTTAACTTTTGCACTTTTATAAAATATTCCAAGTTCTTATGATCTGTCCAGATCTCAAACTTGAACTTTGCCCCTTCCAGCAAGTGTCTCCAACTTTCCAGCCCCCTGATAATCACCAACATCTCCTTATCATATATTTCATAATTTCTCTCTGTTTTATTTAAGGACTTGGAGAGAAAAGCAACCGATCTCTATTTTCCATCTTCCCCTTTCATTGATAATACTCCTTCTGTAGCATAATCTGACACATCAACTTCTATTCTCATTTTTTTATTCAGGTCATGTATTGCCAATACTGGTTCCTATGTAAACCTTTTCTTCAATTCTTCAAATGCCCTCTCCTGCTTTTCTGTCCACTCCCACTTCCTATCTTTCTTTACCGTGTTATATAACGGTCTTGCTATTAGTGCAAAACCTTTAATGAATCAGCGATAATAATTCACTAACCCCAAGAATTTTTGCATGTCCTTGATACACTCAGATGTTGGCAACTCTAGTACTCCTTTCACCTTTTCTTCTTCTATCTTTATCCTCTCTGGTCCTATCACTACCCCTAAAAATTCTACTTCCCTCACTTTCCACTTGCACTTCTCTGGTTTCATATACAAGTTGTTTTCTTCCAGCCTTCTTACTACTTCTGCCATTATTTCATCATGTCTGTCTTCTGTTTCCATTCCTATTATTACATCATCAATAAAAGCAACCACCTTTCCTATGTTAATCAAGTCCCTTAACAACTTGTTCATTATTGTTTGGAACGTTGCTGGCAAGTTGGTCAACCCAAAGAACATCACCATAGGTTCAAAGGATCCTTCTGGTATGGTAAACGCCATCTTTCACTTGTCTCCCTCCTTTATCCTTATGTTATTGTACCCCTACCTAAGGTTTATCTTGGTAAAGACCTTCTTTGTCCCAATATTTTCCAACATATCTGATATTAATGGGAGAGAGTAATTATTCCTAATCATCCACTCATTCAAATACCTATAGTTCTGAACTATTCTCTTCTTTCCATCCTTCTTTTCCACAAAGAATACCAGTACCATTTGTGATGATTTGGATGGCCAGATGTATCCTTTCCTCAGTTGTTCTCTTACAAACTTCCTAACCTCCTCTCTTTCTTCTCTTGACAATGGGTATACCTTCTCTTTTCTTGGCATAAATCCCTCTTTCATTTCTATTACATGATCTCACACTTTTCTTGTAGGCATCTGCTCTGACTACTTCTTGCCAAAGACTTTGATCTACTTATGGAACTTTTCTGGCACTAACTTCCTAGCCTCTACTTCCAATTTTGCCGCCTCTTCCTCCTCATTTTAGATCTCTCATTCCTTTGCCATCTTTTTTACCTCTACCATTTTTTCTTTCTTCTGCTTCTTCTTCCTATTTTTTTTCTCCCATTTTCTTCCTACTTCCTACTTTGCTTCCTCCTCCTTCTGTCTTTCCCATTCTGACTTTCCCTGTGTTGGTCTCCACTGCTTCCCATACTCCTCAGAACATCTTGTCATTTTTACCTCATCCATTCTCCAATCTATTTCTGGATTGTAGTGTGCTAGCCATGGCATTCCTAAGATCACCATCTGCTTCTGTCCTCTGATTACATCAATCTCTGTCCTTTTTCTATGTCCTCTAAAGTAGATGTTTACTTCTACCATATGTTCTATTAGCTCTTCCTTGTTGAACAAGCCATCTATATTTCTCACTTACATAGGTCTTGCCAGCCTTTTTAACTTAAATCCTTGCCTTTTGGCAAACTCTGAGCTCATTACTAGCCCCATTGCTCTGCTATCTAACAATGCTTCCACCATTATCCCCTCCTGCATATCTATTCTTTCCAACCCAATCTTTATCATGACTTTTCTTAAGATCTTCATCTCTACTTTTCTTACTTCTTCCTTAGTTCCTTCTAATTCTGAAGTACTGGCATTTATTTCTATAGCTAGTACACTAAATTTGTTGTGAGAACTTAGTCGAGGGTATCTAAGTTCTTCTCCTCTTTTAAATTGTTCTTGTATTCAAAAGGTCCTTCTCTTCCTCTATTATACTTCATTCTCCTCTCTTTTGCTATCCTTTCTTCTTAGTTTCTGCAATGATAAACCAGATGCCCAAATCCCCTACAGGCGCAGCAGTTACTTCCTCTGTCTACCTTCATAGCATAGAAGTCTCTTCTAGGAGGTGCTCCTATCCCTAGTCCTGGTCCTCTCACCATTACCATGTTTGTTCGTTCTACTCTCTCTATTGGAGTAGACCTTGTTATTGCCTACTGAGAAGGCATCTGCCTTCTCTACCACACTAGGGGTCATGGCAATATCTGTCTCTGCTCCTGTCTTAGAGCTCCTCCTTCTTGTTCTTTTTTGTTCCTCAATCTCTCTTCTTCTTATCTACTCTCTCTCCAGTTTCTATTGAGAGCCATTACCCTTCTGTACCACTGTTTAATGGAGCTGAGTTGATTTTCGGCCTCTATTAGTTTCCTCCTTATTACCCCATTCATTCCCCTCTTAAATTCTTCCACTAGTGGCCTTCTCTCATATCCACTTCCTCTTGCTGCCCTCTTGAATTCTTAAACAAATTCCTCCATTGTCCTCCCTCCCTGCTCTAGCTTCTTCAACTATGCTGCCTTTACCAACTCTTTCTCTCCTCCCTCAAACTCCTTCTTTATCTCTGCTAAAAATTCTCCTACTGTCTTGAATTCCAATTCCTCTGCCTCCAGCTCCTCCAACATGTTTTTCTTTCACATATCTGCTGCTGCTCCCTACACATAAGACAGCACTCATTGGATCTGCTCTTCTACTGGCACCTCTCTCATCTTTGCTTTGCCATATAGCTTGCATGCTGTCACAAATCCTGAGACCTTTGATGGGGTCCTGTCAAATACCTAAGGTTTTGCTACTTCTAGGTTTGTTGCTCCCCCTCTGCTTCCTTCTGCTACTTGTTCTGATAATGTGGTAATCTGTTCTTACAACTGCCTTATAATGGCAGGGTAGTTAGGTTAACTCATTTCATATGGTGGGGGTGGTGATGGCAATAGTAGTAGTGGGGTGAGGGGTGGTGAGGTAGGTAGTGATTGCTTCTAAGTCGAAAGAGCCAATTCTGCATTGGATTCGGCTTCTGACTCATATTCCAAACTCAAAATCTCAGTAGGTGTTTAATGGGTCCTCTTCTTATCCTGCCTGGCACTGTCTACTGACTACTGTTTTAAAACAAATGTAAACGATTTTGGTCTAAGAAGACTGTTCTACTCTAAATAGGGTTTTTAAGAACGCCTACTATTTCTCTGTATAGATAGACCACAAGAGAGTCTATAGCATGAGGTTGATAAAAGAAAGAGAGTAGCTAGCACGTCCATAAAAGGTAATATGTCTATCTACACCAGTGGGCTTTGGTATAACTAAATGGCTAGGTTTCCTCTGCCTAACTAGCACTTTTCTTAAGCTTAGGGTCTGGCTGTTCTTCTGATTAAAAGGTGGTGTGGCCCTTTGGTCGAGGATGAGTAGAGAGTGAAAGAAAAAGGAGGGCTCAGTACTGAGCTGTCCTAAGGAAGTGGTATCGAGTTCTAATGTTATAAATCAAAGTCCGTAGGGCTAGACTGTGAAATAACCTTGTATAGGGTTTACACAAGAGAACTTGATGGAGAACTCTGTACAGAATAGTCTATCTTTATATACTGAATCCTCATGGTCTGTGCTAGCTATTTCTAACCTACCCTAAACAACCATGTGTTAGCCATGAGGTTTCCATATAATATAACCTTATCTTTCTAGAATCCTCTTTGTGTCACATGACCCATGCTGTCTCTAATCCTAGCTCTACATACTAAAAATAGAACAAAGGGAAAATAAATAGGGAAAAGAAAAAAAATAGAAAAAGGAAAAGAAATGAAAAGAAACTAAGTCCACTTCCTGCAATCCTAATATGTAGGTGGAACTGCTCAGAAGCGACAGCAGACTTAGGAGTCTGATAATACTGTTAGGCACAGTTCACACCAGGGTGAAAGTTTGCAGAATGGACTCGGAGATAAGTGGACTTGTGGAACGACCTTGGCTTCAGCTTATGTGCTGCACTATTTGTCTACCACATGGTTGTAACTTCAGATGATGGGAAGAAGTCTGAGATAGAAGTAAGTGCTGATTGGTATGTTGCTGTTGAACACTGGAGATCGAGTTCAATAAGAGATTATCTTTGTTGATTATCAGACTAGCAAATTACAGTGTAACTACTAGTCTTATATACAAACAGAAAGTATAAGAGATGCTTGGAGTTTTCAGTAGTAACACCCTTATTACCCTGAGTGGAGGTTTCAGTGTTAAGATACTAACAGGAGTAACTCCATCATGGAAGACTGAGTTAAATAGGAGTATCTCTGTCATGGAAAACAAAATACCTGGATAGTTGCAGCATCACTATAAGACATGTTGCAAGAAAGGTAGCTATCATAGAAGGCAGGCTTGTATGTTTTAGAGATGATTTCACTGCAGGGATGTAGTTTCCAGACAAGTGGACTTGCATATGACAGCTAATTAATCAATCATATAAACAACTTCAATAAACAATTATTTTATCTTATCAAATTTATAGAGCCTATCTAATCATGCTCTTTAATGGTAGACATTTTCATCAATGAGAAATTCATTCAAAACAAGTGTTGAACCATCATCTCTGATTGTGAATCATTTGAAAGAGTAGTACAAGAATTTACATCCACTTCAGACAATCTTTGGAATAAATATTCTAAATATGTTAAAATTACTAAATATTCTAAAGCATGGTAGAATAAGGAGTGTAACAGAGACTTAATTATGTACAGATTATTTAAGTCAAGTTAGGATTAGAAAAAAATTCAAGAGAATAATCAAAAGAACTAAATATATCTTTTTTGATAACAAAATTCAAGAAATTGCTTTAAAAAACAAGAGGTCTTGGAATTTGATGAGCTAGATCAGAAAATGCAAACTATTAGCTATAGAAGCCATTCAATTCAATGAATATCTCTATATTGAGCTTGATAACCTTTGGCATACTCTACATCAAACTTTCAACTCAGCTCAAAATCAAAATATCAATGTACAATTATTAAATAAAATCTTTTTAAAACCTTGTTTCAAGTGGCTGCTAAGTGGAATTTACTGATTCTATTAAGAATTGCAAAAGCTTATCTACTTTAGATTCTAATTGTATTTTATGGCATTATATCAAAGTTTTGGTGGCTGATAATAAATATATTACAAATTTTATCTATATTGCTAATACTTGTATCAATCTTAGTTTTTGGTCTTTACATTTGACATCAATTATAATTCCTAAACTAAATAAACTGGCATATGACTCTCCAAAGATATTTCATCCCATAGTCTTTCTTAACACTCTTAGCAAACTTATTGAGAAAGTCATTAGTGAGAGAATTCAAATACAATCAATTTCCAATAATTATATTCATCTGAACTGACTAGAAGGTTTGAAACAATACTTTACTATGGATGCAGGTTTATACTTGACCCATCTTAGATAAGTTAAAGAACTCTATATAAGCACTCTTGCTTTTGACATTATTTTTAATTTTTTCTGTCACTTAATCATTAACTCTTACTATTTATTTTTGACAAAGTTGGATTCAACCCAAGAATTTCTTCATTCTTTTCTAATTATTTCAATTAATAGAAAAACTCAATATGTCTAGAACAACTTTGTTTCTTCTCTCTTCAAGACTAATATAAGTATAGGCTAAGGATCTATCTTATCTCCTATTTTGCCTGCTTTATATATTACTTCTATTTTCCATATCTTTGAAAAAAGAACTCAGAATCTTTTATTTGTTAATGATGGACTTTTCATTTCTCAAGAAAAAAAACTTAAAAAAAAAATCAAATGCCAATCTCTTTTGTTGTTATAGCATTATTACTTCTCTCTTCAAATAATTTGGCCTTGTGATCAAATGTAACAAATTGGAGGTTTTCTATTTTTCTAGATTAACCAAGAATTTAGGACTACTAGGTGACTTTCTTCTATAACTGAAAGACAAGTGAAGGTACATTTATGACAGGAAACTCTCATTCTATTGACATATTTGTTTTATTCCAACAAATTCCTATCCACCATTAAAGGTATGAAGATGTTGGATAACTCTATAAGAAGACTATAGTTTTTACATAAGCATCTTCTTTACAAGATATACATTATGCCTATTATTCTTTATGGTTTCCAGCTATGGTATTTCAAAGAGGTGCTTCTTTTTCATTCTCTTAAAGAGTTAAATAAAATACAATATAGAGTGGTATTGTGGATTACTAGTGCTTTTTGTATGTTCCCAATATAGGAAGTTGAGACTATTGCTGGCCTAAATCCTATTTACCTTTACCTGGACAAAATTAGTGAAAGACATCACCTAAGAGTTGTGTCTTTACCTAAACAGCATGTAATCAATTTCCTTTTGAATAACCATTATTCAAAGAATGTTAAACCTTATTGTCTATCAATAGACAAACTGATAGACAAGCAATATCTTAAAATTAAAAGTTTAATTGTTGATACCAACAATCGTTTAAATAAAGTCCATCCTTTGTTCAATAGACATTATAAATTGCCTAGGTTTCATTTAGTAGATAATTTTCCTAATTGTTTCTCTTTTCACATAGTGAATTTCAATGATACTGAAACTATAAGTGCTTATCTCCAGTCACTTGATAATATTCTTGAGAAATCTTTTTTAAATCTGAATATCATCCTCATTATCTCTGATACTAGTATCAAGGATAATGTTGCTACTTTCATATCCCACATTTTATCTAGTTGAAGTGTTTTAAAGAAAACAATTTATTATGCTGTAAATATCATATCTACAGAAGCAGAAATGTTTTTGATTAGATATGGTATAAATTAAGCTATTAAGTTTCCAAATGTTGAAAAATTCATTGTAATCACTGATACTTTACATACTATAAGACATATTTTTGATTCATTATCTTATCTGTACCAATTGCATTTCATTGCTATATCCTTTGACCTTAAAATCTTTTTCAACAAAAGTTCTAACAATTTTATTATCTTTTGGAACTGATTTAGCAGAGCCAAATAGCCTCTTCATTCAATAGTTGACAAAGAAACTAAATAGTTCAAAATCAACCTTATATTCTCATACAAATTCTTATAGGACTTTAGTAAAAAAGAGAAATTTGATTCTATTGATTCTATCTTATAACATTGGCAGATGACTTTTCATGCATCAGATTACAAAGGAAAAAATTTCTTGATCTCAATGACAATGACAATCTATCTGCTAAACTCACTTATTCTTTTTTGTGCTACTCAATATATGAGTATACTTTTGTCTTGACACTTGGGCCTAAATTATAATATTTGGTGAAGTAGTGGGAGTCATAGAAATAACTATAGGATCTGTGGTAAAAAGGGTATACTTAGATAAATATGATGAAAAACTGGATTTTCTTATAGTAAATGAGTTCTAGTATTTTGTTTTGACCAAAGTGGCTAGCTAGGATGTGATCCTGATTATACTAGAGAATATATGTGTAGAAATTGCCAGAAGATGGTATGAAAATTCTACTGTTAAAAAAAAGAAAACTTGAAGAATTTATGAACTAGGAGCCTTTTGTGAAATTGTGTTTTACAACAATGGGGTTACTTGAAAGTATTATATGAAAAAAAGTGTCAAGATCAATATTAGTTGCTAAAAGCTTCAAAAATGACTAAAAGTCTCTTATATAAGCATCATAGTTTAACTTTACAGAGATGAAAGTCCTAGAGTAAAAGGTAACTAGGTGAACTTCACTATTTTTATCCATAATGGAGAGGATTGCAGTGAAAGCATAGTTGAAGACATTTGTTTTTATAATGAGTTGAAAATTAGAGATCTAGTGGGTAAGAATGGGCATAAAAGTAAATAGATTAGCAAAATAACAATATTTGAATAAGTAAAGATGAATTGATAGTAAAATTTTGTAAAACCTAAGAAATATTGAATGTTTTTTACTGTTACATACCATCTGAGCACATCCATTACATCTGACTACATCACTAATAACAATTACTTAAGCTCTGTTCTATCCAAAACATGTGTAGAAGTAGATATTTTTTTTCAGCTCATATATTATTTTTAGTATGGATCAACCTAGCTTTATTCTATGTTAGATCACTCAATTACTGATTACATAGCTCCTTATAATGTCCATGGAACTTCAGACTTGATTTTTGAGAATTTTAGAGGACCTATAGTAATTACCAATCTCTCTTAATTCTTAAATAAACTTAGTACCAGTATTTAAAACAAGTAAATACTTTGTAATTTCTTGGCTTGAAAATTACCTAGTGTAGTGTACTGTGCTGAGTGCTTATGCTCAGAAGTTTGACTTCTATAATAATTTATTTCTTATTATAATTTCTATCTGAAATATGACTTGTTATAAATCTAGGACTAAGAGTCAAGTTGAAAGAACAACCTTGGATTGGGTAATCACAAGAGAACTTAATAAATAACCTAGTCTATTCTAAAGAAATATGTGTTATTCTTAAGGTTAACATATGTAGAATATACTATATGATATCATTATTCTAAAACCTTCTATGTCCTTCTGTGATATGTGACTGTGACTGTGACTGATGTGTGACTGTGATATCATACTAAACTCTAATCCTAATAAAAATAAAAATAAAAGAAAATAGAAAATAGAAAAAAAATAAAAATAGAAAAATAAAATAGAGTTTATTGTTTATAACTCTAACATGACTGTTATAACAAGCAGAGGTATGACTTATCTGCTAAAGCCAAGGTTACTCCAGAATTACATCTATATATATTAGAGAATGTTTTTACACTTTTCCAGTGTCTTCTGCAAATTTTTCTGTAAATAGTTTCTTTTTCTAGACATGTTTATTATCTGACATTTACTTTCTTTAGTTCTGGCCAATCCTGAATAATCTTGACTTTGTTATTTGACATAATAAGTCTAGTATATATCTTAGATATTCTACTAACTCAGAATAGAACTTGTACTTTTCTACTTTGGTATAGAAACTAGCTTTACAGAGTTGTTTGAGCACTTTCTTGATATGCCAGTAGTGTGTAAACATAGTATTAAAATAGATGAGTATACTATTAAGATAGATCATGGTACAAATATCTAAAAGATTAGATAATATATTATTTATAAATCACTGGAAGGTTATGGGGTATTTGTAAGACTAAATAATATTATGAACTATTCAAAAAATCTATAACATGTTCTAAAAGTGGTCTTCCATTCATCTCCATTAAATATGCAGACCAGATGGTAAGTATAGTAAAAATCTATCTTAATATATATATAAGCTTTGCAAGAGAAGTCTAGTAGGTCTGAAATGAGAAAGTGTAGATATCAATCCTTTTTGGTAATATGATTAATGTCAAGATCATCGAAGGTGGACTTGGTTCATTTTTATTTTCTTTTTCTTTTATTCTCTATTTCTATTTTTAGAACAACTCAGGTTAGGGGTTATCAGTCATGCTGTCACATCAGTCACAAATTGATGGCATAGTCACAAGACTGATCACAAGACTTGGGAGAATGGAGTAGAAGGTACTAGAATAAAGTGATGTCATACAGCATGGACAATACATGCTGGCCTCATGTAATACTCATGGTCATTTAGGGTAGAGTGCACAGTAGTTAGCACAGACCATGGGCTATAGTATATAAGGTAGACTGCTTTGTATTAGGAACTCTATCAAGTTCTCTTGTGTCACTCCAATACAAGAGTTGTTTCTTGACTTAATACTTTGAGTCTTAAATCATAACATTAGAACTCGATCCCACATCTGTAACTGCTTAACACTAGCCCTTACAACCCTTTTCCTTTACTCTTTCTCATCCTCGACCAAAGGTCAACACCGACCTTTAGTCAAGAAAAACATTGCTGGACCCTAGGCATAAGGGGTGCACTAGTCAGGCAGGGGAAGCTTGACCGTCTGTTAGCATTAAAGCCCACTGGTGCTTTTCAGACGTACCACCTTTTTGTGGACGTGTTCTTTACCTTTTTCACCTATCAGCCTTGTGCTACACATCCCCTTGTGGTGTGTCTACACAGAGGAACAGCAAGTAGTTCTTAAAACTCTTGCTTAGAGTAGAACGACCTTCTTAGGTCAAAATCGTTTACATTTCCTTTAGGGCAGTAGCCAGTAGACAAGTAGTCGGTAATTGTGTAGGCGGGACTGGAAGAGGGCCCGCCATCACATACAGAGATTTCTTCGTCTTCAGAATACGAGTCCGACACCGAGACCAGCACAGGCTCGGTTCTACCACTATACAC
>JAJOHK020000617.1:0-22479 GCA_022457215.2 Leucocoprinus gongylophorus
AATTACAACTTAGACTAGTCCATACATCCAATAAGTACAAATAAAATCAAGAAATGGAGAGGAAGAGATAACAGCTATGGATATATCTACTTGATTTTTGCTGGTATAATGTCAGAAATACTATAAGGGGTATTGGATGTTCCATAAGATAGATTACTGATAACAGGAGAAATGTTCAGCAAGACAGAGATGCCTGATTTATGTATTGAGTAACATGAGAGAACTCAATAGAGTTCCCAGTACAAGCTAGTTTACCTTATACTAAAGACTATAGTCCATGTGAATATAAATCTACCCTACTCTAAAGTCCATACATTATTTTTTTTTTTTTTTTTCAACAATTTATTACACGGCGCGTGAGGGTAGACCGTGGTAGCTACTTTCATAACTACATACATAAGACGCACACTAACATGAAGTAGAAGAAAAGAAAAGGAAAAAGGAAAAAGAAAGGAGAAGGAACAAATCGAAAAAGGAGAAAGGAAAAAGAAACCAAATACTATAGAAATTTAATTGACATTGAAAGCAAACGCATTCGGATTAGAGGTCAAAAACATCGTGAAATGATTTAACGTGTCTCTTCTAGGGTTCCAATACCCATTGAATCTCCTACACTCGTGTAGTATGTGTCTTCTCGATTCGATAGGATAGTTGTTGCATGGACAAGCGAAGTCCATGTTCGGGAAGAATCGTAACCTATATTCTCCAATAGGGGCGTGGTTTGTAATGGCTCTAGCAGCGCGTGCGCATAGCGAATTAGAGTGGCCGAAGGCTTGAAGCCACGGACCGCCCTTTGCAGAAGATGGTAATAAGTCCATACATTAACTATGAGAACTATATGTTAGAGTTGCAAACAGTAGACTTAGTTTTATTTGTTTCTTTTTATTTTTCACTTTTTCTTTTCTTATTCAAACTTGGCTAAGGGATTGTGATGTGACATCACACATAATGGTTACATATGTCACTGTCACAATATCACATGATCAGAAGAAATTTATAGAAGGTTCTAGAACAAATGATGTTATGCAACATAGTTATAATATGTTAATCTTGTAAATAGTATATTGACTCTAAGTTATAACTTAAGCTCAAGTGCTAGAGTAAAAGGCATACTCATGTATTAAGTGATACAAGAGAACTTGATAGAGTTACTTCTGCAGAGTAGTTGTTAGAGTGATTAGTAAGATTCATAGAGTTTTGTGAATTTTCATAACCTTTAGGAAAACTCAAGATTCATTAACATAATATACTGTAATTATACTGCTTACCTTCAGGAGAACCTAAGAGAATAGAGTAAGATTTCTGAAGACAACAGATATTCTATATAGCCATGAAATATTACATCTTATTTCAACCACATCCATTCTAACCTACAGATGATCTCTTCTTTCTTATTTATACTTCTCATTCTCTTCCAGTATAGATTCCACCTCAGATATCCTTGCTAGCCTTTGTTAACTCCATGGATCTCCATCCTCTAATATCTGAGGATCACTAGAAAATAGAGTAACTTGCTTAACAGTTTTTATTCCAGATAACTATCCTAGGTAGTATACTATCACATTTTGTGTTCTATCTACATTTGTCCCAATTCACAGATAACTTCTTCTCTCTTATTCACACTTTCCAATCTTTTTCAGTGTAGATCACACTTCTATTTTATCTCAGATGTTCTTACTGACCTTTGTTAACTTTATAAACCCTCTCTTCTTAACATTCAAGAATCACTAGAATTAAAGTAACTCACTTAACAGCCTCTGTTCTAGATAACTACCCTAAGTAGCATACCTAGTATATAATCTGGTAGTTTATACTATAGTAGTTACTCTGAAAATCAATTAAAAATAATATTCAAGTTTCTGGTATTGACAATAATACATCTTGACACCTTCTAGTGGTTTTCTACCTGCTAAGTCTCCAAGTCCTGTTCTGAAATATGTGACCAGTACAACAAGTAGAGATACAGCATACAAGCTAAAGCCAAAGATTGTTCCAACATGACTTCTATGTTATCACATTGACCACTTATCTGGACTTCTAAGATACTCTAGTAAATCTTAGATAATGAGATGTGAACCATATCTAACATGAAGTACATTCTAATCTTCCAGATCAGCTTATATGAGGAGGAATAATAATATTAGGTATAGAACATGTCTGGAAGAAGAAACTATTTATAGGAAAATTTGCAGAAGATGTCAGAAGAGTGTGAAAACATTATTGGATGCATGTGAATAGGATTCTGGGGTAACCTTGGCTTCAGCAGGTAATCTGTACCTCTGCTTGTTACAATAGTCATATCTTAGAAGGAAATTGTAACAAGAAATAAACCATTATGGAAGTTAAATTTCTAAGCATGGACACTTAGAACAGTATACTACACTAGGTAATTTTAAAGCTAAAGAATTACAGAGTAATTATGTGTCTTAAATACTAGTACTAAGTTTATCTAAGGATTGGAGAAGACAGATAACTACTTTAGGTACACTAAAGTCCTTGGAAATCAAGTCTGGAGTTTCATGGAGATCATAAAAAGCCATGTGATCAGTAATGAAGTGATCTGACATGGAATAGAACCAGGTTGATTTGTACTAGAAGTAGTATGTGAACTAGAAGGAGGATATCTACTTTCACAGATGTTTTGGGCAGAGTGGAGCCTAGGTAATCATTATATGTGATAGAGTTAGATACATCAGATGTGCTCAGATGATATGTGATAGATAAAGACAGTATGATCAGAAATATTTCTGATAGAAATATCAGCCCAAGAAAAAAGGGAGATTACTCTAAGAAGTAAATGAAAGGTGATGGGAATAGTAGTCAAGTTTGAACTTTGTAGGGAGCAGCAGGAAGTGGTGTTATAGAAACAAAAACTACAGGCTTTAACAGTGGAGTAAGGTCAAGAGTTAGTAGTATGAATATTATAGGCTTTGGTAGTAGTATTGAGTAAGGAGTAGGAAACTCTACAGGCCTAAGCAGTAGTGTTAGAGTCAAAGAAGTAGGTTCTCTCACAGAAGTCTACTTTATACATCTCTAGTAGTTGGTCTATATATATCTAATTTAAGAGTTTTTATGGACTTAGCTTAAAGATTCAAGCAAAAACACAACTCTTATATCAAATAATACAAGAGAACTTAATAAAGTTCTCAATACAGACTAGTCTATATTATATACCATAGGTTGTGGTCTGTATTCCACTTACTCAAGCAGAGATTTTAGGTTTTAGTATTAAAACACTAAAAGGGGTTAGAACAGGAGAATTCTGCTATAGAAGACCAAGCACAATAGGAGTATACCCATTGTAGAAGACTGAATACTTGAAAGACTAGAAGATGATTGCATTACTGCTGTGGAGATGTATTGTAGAGAAGAGAGCTGTCCTAGGAGATAGGCTTTTGTCAGATATGTTGGAAAGACATTACTGCCATAGTAACATGTCTTTGGGACAGGTAGACTTAATATATGATAATATATAGTGATATATTGGTGGTGGCTAGTGCTACTTGTCATAATTTTTCCTCTCTCTCTTCTGTTAGTATATAGACTATTAGAATTGGTATATAAAGCCTCTATGGATATGACAGTAGAAAAATCTAATCTACTCATCTCAGCTTTTTGTAACTTTTCTCTATCTTATAAAATTCTATTATCTTATCTTGAATACTGTTACAAATGATTCTATCTTATGTTTTATAGATGTTCATCCTATGTTAAACATATCTTGGGCATGTGTTATATAATAGTAGAGATCTCCTCATGTTTTTCCTGTGGTTTCCTTATTGTTTTCTTTACTTTTCTTTATAATTAATAGGTATATATAGTTATAGATATGATCTGTATTCATATGCTTTACCAATTGATCATTCACTTCTCTCTTACTTAAGTCTTTGTCTAAGTTGCAATCTGAGCCAAGTTTAGGATTGTAACAAGTACAATATGCTTTATTAAGAGAAAACTGTATTCTTTATCTACTGACTCCTTATGTTACAACTTAAAGACTTAGTGTTTAGTCAAAAAAAGAACCTTGTATAGAGTTTATACAAGAGAACTTGATAGAGTTTCTGTTACAAACTAGTTTACTTATATACCACAAACCATAGTCTGTGTGCACACTACAACTAATCTATTCTAAAGTTCATGTACTCTTTATAAGGCTAATATGCTGTAACTATACTATAAGACATCTGTTATAATGTGGTTGAGTAATATTTTTCTTTTCTTTTTATCTATTTTTCTTGATTTTATATTAGACTTTTACTTTTACTTTTCTTTTATTGATAAGGAAGAGGCACATGACTGTGGTCACATGACATATCACATGATGTGAGGTCATAGGCCTAGAAGCAGACTAGAGTAGACTAGAGCAGACTAGATAGATAATGTCAAGGAGCATGTTAATAGCATATCTATCTTATGGTGTACATATGGTATACTTATAGATGACACATGAATATTAGGGCAGGAGTAATTATTCATAGCACAGACTATGTGTAAATTATATAAATAGAGTAGCAATATAGCAGGGACTTCCTGTCGAGTTCTCTTGTAATCCTCACATTGATAGCATACTAAGAGTTTTACTAGTTTGTATAATTATTAGACTTCATGTCTAGTAGTTGTCACAACAACATCATTTATTTTAGAACCTTCTTCAACCTTCTTTATGTCATGTAATTATGTGACCTATGATATGTAGCATGTATGATTACTATTATGAACTTTAAGTCTTCAAGGTTAGATGAAAGAACAACCCTGGTATTTGAGTAACACAAGAGAACTCAATAGAGATCTCTCTACAAACTAATCTACCTTATATACTACTACCAATGGTCTGTGCTTGCTACTGTGCAACCTACCCTAAACAACCATATGTAGTACATGAGGCCAACATATAGTGTCCATATTGTATGACATTAATTTGTTCTAGATCTTTCTACTTTGTTCTTTGCATCTTATAATTTAACCTTAACCCTATGCTCTAAAAATAGAAAAACAAGAAAATAAAATGAAGTGAAAGTGAAAAATAAAAAATAAAATAGAAAGAAACTAAGTCCACTGTTTGTGAACTTAACAATTATCCTGTGATATATATCATGCCTTTGTTATGTTTTGTAACACATATGACATTACACTAGCCCTAACTCTAAGTTCCAAATAAGAAAATAAATATAAAAGAAAAGAAAAATAAGAAAAGAAAAGAAAATAAGTAAAGTTCATTATCTTTAACTCTGATGTCTTAACTCTTGACAATGTTCTCATTTAAGCTTACTCACTTTTTCCACAACTTAGAGCCTACTATAAGGAAATAGTTGTTTATTTTTTTGAGCTCTTTCCCCTGTCTCTACTATATCAGACAATTGTTAAGACTTAAGCCCTAGAGTAAGAACAAAAGAACAATCTTGGATTGGATAATCACAAGAAAATTTGATAGAGTTTCTAGTACAAAATAGTCTATCTTATATACACTAAGCTACTAGTTCATGTTATAGTACTATTAACTTACTCTAAAAGACTATGTGTTATTCTTATAGTCAATATATGTCAAACATGTGATAATAATATTATTCTTTTAGAAGTTTCTACTATATTCCATTATGACATGTGATCATGTGACTTGTGATAGTAACAGTAACTGATATGTGATATTATGTAATAGTTTGTGTAGTTATATATAATATTATGCTAAACCCTAAATTTAAGTCAAAAATAAAATTAAATAGAAAGAAAATTAGAAATAAAAAGAAAACAAGAAAATAAAATAGAGTTCACTATTTGCAACCCTAACAACAATGTTTAGTTAGAAAACACCTCTAACAAAGACCTACTAAAGACTTGATGAAGAACTTATGTAAAAGATAAGCTATCAACACTATCAAATATTTCATAGCCTAAGAAAGCAGTTAAAGAAAGCATAAAGCTTACAAATGCCCTAAATAATTATGAGATACTATGATGAAGTATATGAAAAGAATTATTGAGCTAATTTCAAATCACAATAAATATAGAGATATTATAACCAGCTATTACTGAAATCTTGAGAATATTTGCCTTTGAGTTTGGAAGGGCTTTAGACTTTGATTTTTGGAATTCTGAGAACTTGAAAGAATTTTTTAAGGAGTTTGAAGAGTTGGCAGATAAGTGTAGATTAATAAAGAAAGAGAAGGTAAAGACAATAGTGAAATATATTGATAAAGAGACAAAGAAATTCTGAAAAAGATCAGAGAGATATAGTGAGAACTATAGAATATTGAAAGAAAAATCACAGATGCTTACTTAAAAACTGTTTTTTATGACAAGCCTAAAATTACTCAACTTGTCAAACTAGTCAAGAAGTCAACTAAGAATATTATTGGAAATAAAGAAAATTTAGATGCTTACTACTGAAGGTTTTGAATTATAGTCACTGATCTTATAAAAGCTGATATCATTAATAAAAAGCAATACAGTAAGTACTTTTGGAAGAGACTTCTCTATAATCTTTGTTATGCAATTAGTAATCATTTAGAGATATAAGATGCAGATTTTGAAAGTGACCAAATACCAGAGATTGAGAAGACAATAAAGACAAAGTAGTTTGTGTTAAGAAAGGTGGTAGTAAGAGGTAGCTAGGAACAGATGTTGAAGAAGGAGAAAAAAGGAAGAAAGAAAGAGTTAAGTGGTGAAAAGTTAGATGACAAGATAATTAGAATGGAAATATAGTTAGAGTCAGATAGTAAAAAGAAGAAGAAAAGACCTAGAAAGCAAAAGGTTAGAATAAAGAAGGTGTTGTTATAATATATCTCTGGACTCTATTATTTTGAGTTTATTTTATTTAGCAATAGAGAATTGTGTGATATTATAGGTCTAAAAGATTATAGAAAATTCTAGTACAATAATGTTAGAGAGTATAGCTATGGTATATCTGCCTTATAATTAAGATATAGTAGACTCATAGATAATATATAGACTTGAAGATAGGTAATATATTATAGAGCATAGACCAGCATATATTATTATATAGTGTATGTTCTAGTAGAAGGTTTTCTGTTGAGTTCCTTTTATAAACCCCAAAATAAGAGTAATAGAGATAACTAGTTCTACTTTAAGTTTGTGTACATCTTTATTGTTAGAATAACTAGCAGAATCTATAGGGTATTATAGACTTTCACAACTTCTAGAAGAATCTAAGTTTCATTGACATAGTATTGTAAATATACTACTTATCTCTAAGAGAACCTAAGAAAACAGAGTAAGGTTTTTTGAGGTGATAGGCATTCTATATAGTTATAAGATATATTCTAATCTTCTGAATAAGCTTACTTAGAGAGAAATAATGAAAATAGCATGACTAGTAATGTTAATCCAGAAAGAAAGGGAGATTACTATTAGCAACAGATAGAAGGTGACTAATATAATAGTCAAAATTCAACTTGGAGGTCAGCAGTAGAGTAGTAGATTTAAGGAAGCAAGCACTATGGGCTTTGATGGCAGTGTTTGGCCTTAGGTTAAGAGAATAGATACTATAAGCTTTGTTGGCAGTATTAAGTCTGAGATATGGAGCTCTATAGGCTTTTGTAGCAGTATTGGAGCCAAAAGAATAGGTCCTCTTACATTTATTCTCTTTTCTAGATTGTTATGACTCAAAGTAATGAAAATTGTTTGAAACTTGATGATCAAAAATCCAATAGCCCTAATGAACCATAAAGCTCTGAGATTTAGTTAGTAGAAATCTATCACTTTGTTTGGAGTGAATACTTCCAAGGTATATTTCCAAGAATTCTTTTCTAGACCAAAGTCCTTCTATTTGATGAGATACTAGAACTTACCATGGTGCCAACAGCTATCTAAAATCTTCTCAACTTTCTACTCTTCTTGTCTGTCCATAAGGATAGAGTCTGAAAGAGGCCTTAGACATCTACTAGATATAGAATCTATAGGTGTGGTGATTAACTTAATAACATTGAACACTAGGTTCAGCCTTCTTAGCAATAGTGAGTGCTTTAGTTGATAGGCCATGAGTTCTGGCCATGAGCTCTACCTACTTTTCCACTACATAAGGCCCAAGTTATCAATGTAATAGTTTGGCCAAAGAACAGATGGTATAAATGTTTATAAAGTTGAGGTTTACCTTGTCACTAGGCTGAAAGACTGGTGTGGAAGTCTATCTTTAGTTGTAGTGAAAGGTTGTATCTTTCTGTGACTTGTAGATCACTAACTTTACTTCTTTTAGTGTTGTCTTCATCTGTTTAATAAACATTGTAATTCTTTCTATCTTAGAACCTTAATGATATGTTTTAAAGCCTATCTGGGGGAAATGATTTGTATCTAAGAGAAATGGTTATTGTTTGGTGGAGACATAGACTGTCTGAACTCTACCATAGGTAGGAGATCATATTAGTCACTTTGCCACTCATTTATAAACAACCAGAGACCAGAGATATCAGTTGAGTTTCTGGTTAATGCATTTTATCTGTTTATTTAGCCAGAGTGCTATGCTATATCTTGATTTCAAGCATATAATCAAGTTTCTTGATAAAGTGAGTAATGAACTGTGAACCTCTGTTTGAGACTACACAAGTGGGAAGACTGTATAATTTCCAAACATGGTGTAAGAAGAGCCTTGTGGTACTCTTCACAGTGATAGTAGTATGAGTTAGAATAAAGTATATTCTCTTGAATACAGAGTCAACCACTATTATTACCATATTAAACCTCACAGACTCTAAAAGTTCTACAATGAAGTCTATACTGATGGTTTCCTACTAGAAGTCAGATATAGATAGCAAATACAACTCTCTGAGAAAGAAATAATATGCTAGCTTAATATGCAAGCAAAGATTGTATATGCTAACATACTAATCAATGTACCTTGACATCTGAGACTACCAATAATTCTAGGAGACCAATTCCAATGTTTTTCACCTATTCATATATCTAGCTATCTTAAAGTTAGAATGAAGTGTGACAATTCTGTAATAGAGGTCCATAGTGTTAGAAATGTGCATCTTACCATGAAATAAGAGCAGTCCATTATCTTCTGACCATTTGAAAAATCACAATAACTTTGTTGTCAAATTACAGAGTTTGTATGCAGCTTGGGCTACAGATTTCTCTTGTTCACCTAGTCAATTTACTCATTAAATGTCTGTTAGGGGAGCCTTACTATGGTACCTTCTAGTATATGAATAGCAAGGAACTTCAGTTTGAGAAATACTATGTTCTAACTATCTTGGGAACTAGTACTATCATCTATTTTTCTGGATAGTATGTTGAGAACTATACTAGATATAATAACCATCAAGCTTGCTATTAGTTTAATTTCTTGGTAGTTGTGAAATACTTCAGGTTCTTGTGGTCCAACTAGATTTTAACTAATTACAGCTCCTTTGATAAAATAATGCCATTCTTCTAATATATAAATAATTGCTAGCATTTCCTTGTTATGTATCTTGTAGTTGTGTTTAGCAAGAAAGAGTGACTTGATAAGAAAAGTGACTAGATGCTGTTTACTATTATGATTGATCTCTTATGTACACAATGTGGTTGTTTCATAGACTAAACATTCTAGGGAGTTTTCTTTATAACAAAATGATTGGCTGTGCTATAGTTGTCTTAGTTATATCAAGTTCACAAATGGTAGACTTAGTTTTTCTTTATTTTACTTCTCACTTCTATTTTCATTCTGTTTTATGTTTCTATTTTCTATTTTTGGAACAACTAAGGTTAGGGTTAAGACATAGAGAATGAAGTAGAAGTATCCAGAACAAATGATGTCATACAACATGGATACCACATGTTGGTCTCATGGACTACACATAGTTATTTAGAGTAGAGTGTGCAGTAGTTAGCATGGACTATCTGTAGGGTTATATAAGGTAGACTAGTTTGTAGAAGAGTTCTCTATCGAGTTCTCTTGTGTTACTCAATATAAGAGTTGTTCTATTGTTCCATCCTAAAGGCTTTAGTCCATAACAAGTTAGTGTCTGATGTAGTAGGCATTGTTTCCTTTTATATTCCTTATATTCTGTGACTTATTTAACATATGATTACCATGCATTGTCCTTATTGTCAATAGGTATATATAGTAGTAAATATTATCCTATATCTTTATACTTTACTAATTGACTCATTCCTACTTCTCTACTCAAGTCTTTGTCTAAGTTGCAATCTGAGCCAAGCCTAAGATCATAACAATACCACAAGACAGTCTGTAGAGTTCTAGAAATCTTAGCTAAATACAAGTTGTTCCTTTATCTAGAAAAGTATGAGTTTGTGTTTGACACAGTTCACACCTCATTATCCAAGATCTAAAAAAAGCATTTTAGAAGTCTAGAACTAAGTGACTTGCATTATCAAAGAATGTGGAAGATAGAATAAAATAATCTTTAGCTTCAGCTTATATGCTATACCTCTATAAGTCATACTAGTTATATATTTTAGATTAGAAACTAAGAACTTAGAGAGTGGAAATCTACTGGAAGATAGTAAGATATGTCATTACTAACACTGGAAGAGATATGCTAGTTTTAGTTGATTTTTGGAATGATTACTATAGTATAAGTTACCAGATTATATACTAGTTAGAATATCTAGAGTAGCTATCTGGAATATAACTACTAAGTGAGTTATCCTGATTACTAGTAATCCTCAAATGTCAAGAGAGGGAAATTTATAGAGTTGTTTTGAACTAGCAAAGATATTTAAGGTGAAATAGATAGGTTTGATCCACACCAAAAGAGGTTTAAGAACATAAATAAGAGTAGGTGGTTATCTATAGGTTGAGATAGATGAGGCCAGAATACAAGATATGATATTTTAACAGATCATATATTAAGTACTTAAGTCTGGTTATTTTAAAGAATAAAGATTGTTGGAATTTATAACTAGCTTATACCAACTAATTGTATAAACTTATAGCTATTTCTTGGATTCACTAACTTTTACCAAAGATTCATTTATGGGCTTTCAGACATTAATTGCTTTTTTTTTGATATTATAGAAAGTACTAATATCTAGGCTTAGAACTTTATATAGCAATTAGTTTTCAATGTACTTGTCAGAATCAAGAGAAGTGGATTTTTTCCTATTTCCCTTCTCATTTTATTTTTCTTTTCAATTTATTTTTCTATTTTTCCATTTTCTATTTTTAGAATTTAGGGCTAGGGTTAAACCTACAAACACAAGAGGAAAGGCATGAAAGGATAACATCATACAATGTATGCAACATATATTGGCCTTAAGGTATATATATGATCATTTAGGATAGGCTAGAAGTACTTAGCATGGACCAGGTGCCTCTAGTATATAAGGTAGGCAATCCTGTACAGAGTTCTCTATCAAGTTCTCTTGTGTTACCCAATACAAGGTTACTTCTTAACTCAACTCTAAAAGCTTTGAGCTATAACAGTACTCAAGGGAGCTATTACTGTAGTACTAGTATTAATCTCTCTGAATACCTCTGTTCCCTTCTATATTAAAGCAGACAGCTTTAACTTTGCTACTAGAGCAATACTTTCTTAGGTCTTCAAGAAAAATAGTAAATTTTACAACCTTAGGCTTGGCTCAGATTGCAACTTAGACAAAGACTTGAGTAGAGAAGTAGGAATGAGTCAATTAGTAAAGCATAAAGATATAGGATAATATTTACTACTATATATACCTATTGACAATAAGGACAATGCATGGTAATCATATGTTAAATAAGTCACAGAATATAAGGAATATAAAAGGAAACAATACCTACTATATCAGGTACTAACTAAGACAACTATAGCACAGCCAATTATTTTGTTATAAAGAAAACTCCCTAGAATGTTTAGTCTATGAAGTAACCACATTGTTATGAACTTAAGTCTTTAGGGTTAAACAAAGGAACAAACTCTTGTATTGGAGTAGACACAAGAAAACTCGATAGAGAGCTTTTTACAAAGTAGTCTACCTTATATACTTGTACCAATGGTCCATGCTAGCTACTGTGCATCCTGTCCTAAATGACCATGTGTAAAGTATGAGATCAATATAGTGATCATGTTGTATGATGTCACTTGGTTCTAGAACCTTCTACTTCTTTTTCTCAAGTTCTATGATCAATGTTGTGACCACACCATCAGATGTGACTGATGTGACAGTGTGACCAATCACTTCTAACCCTAACCCCAGAGTTCTAAAAATTGAAAAATGAAAAATAAATTGAAAGGAAAATAAAATGAGAAAGAAAATGAAGAAAAAACTAAGTCCACATTCTTCAATCTTGACATACATTGTGTATATGAGAGATCAATCATAACAGATATTCTTCTAATGTTTGAGTGAAAATCATGATATTATCTAAGTATACTATCATAATATTCTAAAAATGTTATTTATTATAGTTTGAAAGATGGTCAGGCTATTGGTTATATTAAAAAACATTACCAGAGGTTTGAAAAGCCTATAGCTTGTGTGGAAGACTGTCTTCCATTCATTGTTAGACTTAATGTGGACATTATTTAATTTCTAGCATACATCAAGCTTTGTGATAAGCTCAGAGATTAGTAGGAGCAGATATCTGTCATTAAATTAAGGTTTTTGTAATTCTATACTAGACAGAGTGAACCATTTTCTTTCTTGATAAATAAAATTGGAGCAGCTATAGGAGATTTCAAAGGTTTTATTTATTCAGTATAGAGGTTCTTAGCAATAATAAACATATCTAGCTCTGACTGTTTTGCAGGAGATAGGGAGTATACCTTTAATAACTTAGATTCAGTATCAAAAATCAGTTTAATAGTATGATTCCATTTTTGGTAATCTGGGAGGGTGTCAAAGTCTTTTTCCATGAAAAATGATTTAAAATACTGAATGTATGAGAGAAAGAGAAATGGGTAGTTTATAGATTGATTTCTGCAAAAGACTTCAGTAAGATGTTGAAATAGAGTTGTTATGGCTCTAATATCTAGAGCTGAGGGCTCTGAGATCAGTTGAGTCAGATAGAAATAGTATTCTGACTCCTGTACATAGTCACCAGTTATCTACAGAGTTATAGATAAGTTATCTGAGCCTTTAGCTATAACAGGGAAAGAATTAGAGTAACAAATAGTCAGTACATACAACTAGTGTTTTTTGGCCTTACATAGGTCTTGGCAACCTGAGCAGTGTATAGGATATCTTATTATAACCACTTTTTTCTTTTACTAGTCAACTTGAAAGTTGTACTGCTTGAGCTAAATGAAGCCTAATATAAAATTCTGTTTGTTAGGACTTGATACTGCAAGCAAGATCTACTTCAAATGAGTCTTGTAATAGAATATTATGTTTACCACTTTGTTGATTTGTCCATTCGTATTAGGAGTGCTATTGACATTATAGACTAGAATAGGACAAGAAAGGTTATAAATATTCAGTTGGTGTTTATTGACAAAATTTTAGTTCACAAAGATTCCAGTGGCTCTGGAGTGAATTAGAGCTTATACTAAGAGGGTCTAAGAGATATCAGTAGTTTCTAAAGTAATAGGAAGATAGATTAAAGCTCTATGTACATTAAGTACACTAATAGTAAGATGCTAGAGAAGTTTTTTCTTCTACTTGGAACAGTGGAAAAGAGACAGGGGAATTGTGAAGTTGGGATTCTTGAGTATATCTGTTAGGTCATTATTTTCATTGTATCCTTTTACAGACAATATAGTAAACCTATTTTTAAGCAGCTAGAGTATATACATTGCTAGTCACTTTATACAAGATCCTGACTATCAAAGTTTTCCTTTGAATCTTCTTGCTCTGTGGGTCCTAGTTATTGTGTGATCTCAATATCCTTTAATATATTCAAGTTCTCTATAAGTTTCTTTCTTTGCTTAATAGTTTATTGTTATATATCTAACTTTACTGGACAATTACAAACTATATAGTTTGAATTTCTACAGTGGTAGTATTCTTTAGTCATTGTAGAGTAGGGTTTTTGGGTAGCATCAACATCTATCAGAACACCAAGAAGAAATACTAACAGCAGTTAGCACATGGATGCTAATATAGCAAAGAGAGATTGCTAAAAAAGAAGAAGAGAGAGAACTAACAATGTTTGTAAGGCTTAGGGTTGAGGAAGGTAGTGAAAATCCTGTTTTAAATTGACTAAAATGTCTTATTTGCTTACTGGGCTTGATCTATTTTCTGGGCAATCTTAAACCAAGCTAGAAAGTTTGTGTTCTTAGATCTTTCTACTGGTAGAGTTATAATTTAGTTCTGAATTGTTGTTTGCTGTCTATAGTGGAATTTAATGACTATAGTTTGTAGATTTGTATAACTGGCTTTCAAAATCAGAGTTTGAAATTTCTTTGAGCTTGTTAAAAGCTTCTATAGTAGTATTGGTGAGAAAGAAATGTTCAAACTTAGACCAAGTTGTGATAGAAAGAGGGTTTAGAGAATCTTGTTTTGGTCATAGATAAAGTAGTTCATAGATAACTAGATGTATAAGAAAAAAAAGCTCAAAATAATTTGTCTAGTTTTTTGATTACCATTGAAGTTTAGTAAAGATAGGATATGAGATTGAGAGTAGCAAGAAGTATTACTGAATACAAAGATGTTGGTGGGAGATAGAGATCTCAATGTAGTTAAAACAAATATACTTGCAAATGTAAGGGCAGAATTGGATATTAAAGCTTTGTTGTCATATACTATATGACATTTGTATTCTTTCCATTTTCTTCTAGTATAGATCATATTCAATTCCAATCAGTCTAAGAACCAAATCCTGCAGCTCTCATTAATTTCATGGAGTTCTAAATGACAACCCAAAGTATACATGGTGGTAAAGTATTATTAGATCTGCACTTCCATCCTTAAGAAATATTGGCCATTATGTACTATTTCTCAGTCTGATAATTAACTTGGAATTTATGTTATACTTATCTCAACTCTCTTCTAAAAGCTCCAACCTTCAAAAGTATAGTTATGTGATATCATCTGTTAAAGCTAAGACTAATTATCTATATAGCATCACTTCTGACTCTTACTCTACAGTTAATAAGTCCAGTTTCTATTTTCTGTCTTCCATACTATATCTATGGATATCTTTGATAAGTGTGAATTACTTTGAACAAGCTCATAAATTTCTAAGCTAGATTATTAAAATAGCAAGTATTAGAGTTGAAGACAGTAGACTTTATTTATTTTTATTTTTATTTTTATTTATTTTCTTATTTTTAAACTTAGGATTAGGAATTAGTATGATGTTATAACTGCTACATATTAAGTTACATAAATCACAGTCAGAAGTTATGGTCACATGATCATGTGACACATAAGAAAATATAAAAGGTTCTAGAAGAATGATGTCATACTACATATTAATAGCATATAATATGTATAATCTTTAAGATAGGCTAAAACTCATATAGTATGGACTATTAGTCTAGTGTATATAAGATAGATACATTGTACTAGGAACTATATTGAGTTCTCTTGTATAAACTCTATGAAAGGTTCCTTTTCTGACTTATCACTGAGTCTTAAGTTGTAAAAGCAAGAATATTATTAGTAGAAAGCTCTGAGGTATGCTAGTGCTTGATTACTTCTCTAAGATAGTGCTAAAGAATACTTAGGAATTTATCAGTATAGATTTTGTTCATGAGATGATTGTTCAGAGTACTTATTGTTCAGAAAGTGAGAAAAGAGGGAGAGGTTAAGACAGAGTAAGAAATCTATAACTTCTAGACTCAAGATACTTTGAGATTATAGAAAGAAGACTCTTGTTACAACTTAGAGATCTTAGTGTTGATCAATAAGAAGAACCTTGTATTGGGTTAACACAAGAGAACTTGATAGAGAGCTCTTTTACAAAGTAGTCTACCCTATATACCTATCCACATGGTCTATGCTAGCTACTGTGCATCCTATCCTAAAGTACCATGTGTAAGACATGAGATCAACATATAGTATACATGTTGTATAATGTCACTTCTTCTAAAATCTTCTATGTCCTTTTATGCATCATGTGACTTGTCACTGTCACTGTCACTGTATCATGTGACTGAGTGATGTTGTCACTAACCCTAACTCTAAGTTCTAAAAATAGAAAAATGAAAATAAATCAAAAGAAAATAAAAATGAGAATAAGAAAATAAGAAAAAGCTAAGTCCACTTTCTGTGGTCTTGACAACTCTGTTCTACTGTTAGAGCAACTAGCAGAGTCCATATGGTTTTATAGACTTTTACTTCCTCTAGGAGAATCTAAGTTTTATTGAGATAGTTTTGTAAATACACCACTTATCTCCAAAAGAATCTAAAAGAGCAGAGTAAAGTTCCTAGAGGTAACAGACATTTTATATAGCTATGATATATATTCTAATTTTCTGAATCAGTTTACTTGAAAAGAAATAATGAAGATAGCATGACTATCATATACTAAGTTTAACTTTAAAAACAGCCCATCTTCAGTAGCAGTATTATTCTTCAATCTATTTATTATCAACCTGTCTTCTACAATAGTGTCATTCTATGACTCATTCTCTGTGAAAATGTTATACTTTGTTCAAACCCCATGAGTAATATTCTCCTATTCCAACCTTTTATCAGTATTTTACTACTAAAATCTCTGTTTGGGACTGTACTCTATAAAAAACCCAAGTTCCTCTTTAATTCTATATAAGGACTAGTGGATACACTGTATTCTTTAGTCTAATAATCAAATATTATTTAATATCAGTTCTAGTATTTTATGACAATATACTTTTTTATCAGTACTATTACAAATAAGTTACTCACTAGTTGTAATACTTGAACTTAGTGGTGTTTTAGAGGTTCAGTATAAGGAGATAATGATAATAGATGATGAGTAGTATCAACAGGAATAATTGATATAAATTGATATTATTAAGTCTGAGGTCTAATTCTCAGACACAGAAGTATATATATAAAAGAGTCATGGTTTGTGCACAAGATGTTGCCATCACATGATAAAAACTCATACCTGATGGGAGCTGTCATCTATCATAGCAGCTGTCAGGCTAATTTTAGAAGATAACTAATTATGTCACTACATTGATATGCTTATATCTCTACCAATACTTATCACTTTGAGACATATCATATATTATTGGAAACAGATTGATGAGCACTTTCTAATGCAAGTTTGATCCTATAAATCCGTCCAGTTGTTCATGAGATATTAGCAAACAAAGATTTTACAGTTACTGATGACCTGATATCTTAGTTGTTTGTTGTCGCTTTTGTATATCCTACATATTTGCAGATAGCCTTATAGTACAGCTTGGTTTGTAAACATCAGTCCACTGGTTGTGAAGATACAAGCTGAATGAAGTTTGTGACAAGTACTTACTCTCCTTGGACCCTACTCTTTTTCTGAAGTTATAATACTATGGCAGACAGATGGCACAGTATATAAGCTGAAGCCAAGATCATTTTAGAAAGTCTGTAACTTTTCATACTTAGTACAAACTCTGAGCAAACACTATAGACTTTTATCTTTTGATACAAACTATGTCTGATAATGACTAGGAATGTTTCTGATAAAAATGTCTAGAATATCAGTCCAGAAAGGAAGGAAGATTATTATTAGTAATATATAAAAGGTAATTGGGATGATAATCAAAATAAAACTTAGAGGTCAGCAGCAGAAAGTGGTAGAGTTAAAGGAGCAAGTACTATAATGTTATAACAACCAACACTGTGATGGTAAGGTGTACATAAGCTTATATAGGACTAGTATATCACCATTACTCTTGCATTAGAGTTTACAAGAGAAACTCAATAGAGAACCTCCTACTATAGTATACACTATATATACCAATACATATTAGTCCATGCCTTATAATATATAACTTTCTCTAAAGTCTATGTATCAGCCATAAGATGAACATGCCATAGACATATACTATGATATTATCCTTCTAGTTTCTTTTCCTATGTTCTAGGCCTATGACATAATGTCATGTGATATATCATATAACTACAGTCATGTGTATTTTCCTCACTAATTAAAAGAAAATAAAGTTTAGGAGTATATTATAACATATGGGCTTTGATAGTAGTGTTTAGCATTAGGTCAAAGAAGTGGAATATTGTAGACTTTGTTAGCAGTGTTCAGTCTAAGGTCTGGAATCTCACAGACATTGGTGGCAATGTTGGAACTAAAAGAGTAGGTCTCCTTATATTTACTCTCATAGTGTTAGTTATTACAACAAGAGGATGAAGAGAGAAGGAAAAAGTATGCAGAGATAAGTAGATTATCAAAATTGAATATAGTGGACTTGTTTCTTTTTTGTTTCTCTTTTCTTACTTAAATATTTCTTATTTTCTATTTCAATTCTTCTATCTCTTTTCTTATTTTTAGACCTAGTAAATAAAGAAAAATGAATATCATATATTATATAAGGTAATAACTCTTATTTACATAACTCATAATATTTAAGATAGGCTAGATATAAAGTGTGCACAGACTATACACTAGAGGTATATGAAGCAAACACATTTGTACTAAAAACTCTACTTAGTTCTCTTGTGTTAACCAATACAATATTTCTCTTTTACTCAAACACTTGAGTCTAAGTCATAACATTAGAACTTAGTTTTATTTTCTGAGGCTGTCTAACACTGAGCTTCCTCTTACTTACTTCTTTATTATTCTTGACCAAAGGGCAATACTGCTCTTTAGTCAAGAAAAAAAGTCAGACCTCAGGCTTAAGAGATACTCATCTACTAGAATAAGATAAATTATAGATGGTAGGGACCAAACTTAGATGCTTACCTAGATATACTTGTTAACAAAGTGAGTAGTGTTAAAGTAGGATACTTATATCTTTTTTGTAGAAGGCTTGTGCTGTAGGTCTATTATAGCTTGTTCACACAGAGTAGTGATATTCTTTAATAGAATAGTGTCTAGCTTAGAAATTTCTTTCTTAGGAATATTAGGATACAAATTCAATTAGAGTAGTAGTTAGTAAGGAAGTAGACAGGTAGTTAGTAGATGGTATGAGATAGGACTAGCTGAGGATCTACTAGCATCTACAGAGATTTTGATAAGTTCATATTATAGATCAAAAAGTGAGGCTAATATTAGTATTATACTAGAAAATACTTTTTTATAAAAATATATTCTTTTATTTGGTTTTCAAACATTTAAGACTTATTTAAGAGCTTTAGTAAGAAGACTTGATACTCTTATATGATACCTTAGGCTTTCTTAAGTAGAAATCTACTTGAGATACAATATGGTAGTTATTAATCAAACAAGATATTATAAAGATGAGGTCTTTAGAAATAAGAAATCCATTATGCTTATGAGAGACTAGTATCAGAGTTGAAGATAATAGACTTATTTTATTTTCATTTTATCTCTCATTTTTATTTTATTTTCCATTTATTTTTCATTTTTGGACTTGGGACTAGAGGTCAGTGTGACATAGTTTCATATCTTGGTCACATATTATAGTCATACAATTATATATTATAAAAAATATAGAAGGTTCTGGAATGATGATGTCATACTATATGTTTCTTCAAAGTAGGCTAAGTTAAGATAGCATAGACCATTAGCTAAGTGTATGTAAGGTAAACACTTTGTAATTGGAACTTTATCAAGTTCTCTTATGTTAATCCTAATATAAGATTCTTTTGTTGACCTCACTCTATAAGTTTTCAATTGTAATAATTAGCTATAAAGTAAGAGTACTTTTGAGCATGATCTGTATAGCCACAAAAACATATGTTTGGATGGTAGGATAAGGCAGGAATACATTGGATTGGAAGCTAAATAAGTCTAGAATAGCCTTGCAAGAGAAATAACTGGTAAGAATGATCAAGAAAGAATGGAATTGATATTTGTGAGTAGAAAATAATTATTAGATTGATGTCAGGTTACAAATAAAGAGAAGGCTATGTGTTTATGAGACCTCAGCAATCTTTCTTATAGTTTCAGTCTCTATTCTTTACATTCATTCTCTGTATTTTTAGACTAATATATGTGGAGGATATAAAAATTCCAAATAAGTTTTGAAGAGTTCTAGTAGTCTGGGAAAGGCTGGTAATGTGAGTATCAGTTGGTATTTTTAGTTATAAGATTTGACTTGAGAAATACCTTCAGGATATATTATCTGGAATAGATAGTATTTTCAGAGGCTCTTAAGAAGCTTTTCAATGTATTCACTAGATTTTCCAAAGAAGCTTGTTATACAGTGTAAGGTTTACTGTTTAGAAGTATGTTAGCAAGAGAAAGCACTCATGAGTGGATGTTACTTATATATTTCTTTTAATATCCTTATTAATTATATCACTTTGCACTTATAATAACTCTTTTATATGTTCTATTCTTCATTTATATTATTTTTTCTATTCCTTTTCTCAATCTCTGATACTGATATTACCACCTTTGAGTTTATTAGTGTACAGTTGAGGGCTAGTATTGCATAATTCTTACTACATCCTAATATAATTTTTTGCTTAATCAGTTCCCATTTTTACTCTTATATACCTTATTCCTCCCTACACTATCACCACTAACTCCAACTCTTACTTACTCACCACCATCTTACCATATAAGTTAACACAATGTAGTTGAGCAGTTGTAGCTTTTAATAAGGTAACAAGTAGAATAACTAGCCACTCTACAAGTACAGCTAGCAGCTAGATTAGAAGAAATAGAGAAGAAAGAGGAGGTAGCTCTAAGATTCAGACATAGGTTTCAACTAGAGATAACCAAGCCATCATTGTTTGATGGAAATCTAGAAAAAGTAGTAGGATTTGTAATGACATAAATTCTATATCAAGATAAGGATAAGGATGGAGTTAGTAGAAGAGAAAGTACACTAGATCTTAACATATGTGCAGGAAGGATCAGCAGATGTATGGAAGAAAAATACACTAGCAAATCTAGAATTAGAAGTTTGAGAGTTTGTATTAGTAGGAGAGTTGTTGGCAGCATTAAAGAGGAAGTTTGGGGGAGGAGATGACAAGTCAACAAAAGTGGTAGAGTTCAAGTAGTTAGAACAAGGTTCCTAGACTATAGACAAATTTGTCTAAATATTCAGACAAGCAGCTAGTAGAAGTGGATATGAAGATTGGGTATTAGTAGAAAAATTCAAGAAAGGAATGAATGGTAGTATTAGGTACAAGCTAATAGAGATAGAATGGCCTTCCAAAGATATCAAGGAATAGTTTGAACAGCAATCAATTTAAATAGGCATTAAAGAAAGAATAAAAGAGAAGAAAAAAGACTAAGAGAAAAAAAGGAGACTCAAGCACCAAGATTGAATATACTAGCAAATGCTGGAGGTATATAATGGCAATAATTGTCATAGTCCCAAGTTGTTGTGATAATCACTAGTCAAGATAACTAATAGTATCACTAAGTAAACTTAATAGTAGAGTATCTTGTAGAAATCATAAGAGAACTTAATAAGAAGTTCTTGATGTATTCCTACACTATATATACTAGTACACATAGTTTGTGCTCATGATAAATAACCCTATCCTAATGTCCATATATCTGCCATAAGTACACAATATGTACATTATGAAGTAAATATACTGTTGACATATATCTTAACATTATCCTTTTAGCCTCTTTCTCCAGGATCTAGACCTATAAAATAATGTCATGTAATGCATTATGTGACCATAGTCATATGTCTATTCATTGTCCAAGCAAAAAACAAAAACAAAACAAAAGAAATATTAAATCAAGAAAAATGTTCAAGTCTAAGTGTACTATAATATAAGTCTAGCTAAAGAGGCAGAGGTTTCAGCAGGCACCAATAAGGCCTACTTCAATGGAAGAAGTGGAGAAAACAAATGCTACAATGGCTAACCTGCAATAATAGTAAACAGAGTTTGTACCAAGATATGATTTATATGCTATATATGCTATAGAGATAGATTAAGAGAGAAACTGTTATAGCTGTGAAGGATTTAGATATACTACAAAACACTATAGAAATTGGAGCTTAGTAATACAAGAGAAGAGAGTGGAGTATAGGAATAATTTTAACATAAACAGTTTTAACATGGACAATTTAAAAGAAGAGGAGAATCTAGTAGTTCTCAACTAGGTTCTAACTGTAACAAGTTTGCAATACCCAGTAGTAGAGTGATAGATAATACAGCTTGAATAAGGATACTCTAAGAGAAGTGATGATGAAAATTGGACTTGAGAGAATCAATATATGAGAGAGGATAATAGTGGAAGCATTGTTGGATAGTAGAGCAATGAAACTAGTTATAAGTTTTGAGTTTGCAAGAAAACAAGAGTTTAAGCTAAAGAAAATTGAAAGACCTATATATGTAAGAAATATAGACAGTATATTTTACAAGAAGAAGCAGATAGAACATATAATCTTATGAATGCTATAGCTTACTTGCCACAACCATGAAATCAACTGGAAAATAGTGGAGGTGAAGATAGCAAGATATTCTAAAGAATGTGAGAAATAGTGGAGACCAAAGCAAGGAAAATTGGCATAGCAAAAACAAAAGGAAGAAGAAGAAAAAAGAGAAGAGAAGGGAAAGAGATAAGAA
>JAJOHK020000618.1:0-22443 GCA_022457215.2 Leucocoprinus gongylophorus
ACTTAGTAGAAGATTCAAGAACAAATGACGTCATACAACATGGACACCACATGTTGACCTCATGGACTACACATGGTTGTTTAGGGTAGGGTGCACAGTAGAGAGCACGGACCATCTGTAGGGCTATTGTCACAAACTTCATTCAGCTTATATCTCCACAATCAGTGGACCAATTTTCACAAACTAAGTTGTGCTGGGAAGCCCCAAATGAGGGCTATCTGCACATATGCGGGATGTACAAAAGCAACAACGAACGACTGAGATATCAGGCCATCAGTAGCTGTAAAAGCTTTGTCTGCTAATATCTCATGAACAGCTGAATGGATTCACACGATTAAACTTGCGTTGGGAAGTGCCCATCAATCTGTTTCCAACGATATATGATGCATCTCAAGGTAACAAGTATTGGTAGAGATACAAGCATATCAATGTAGTGACATAATTAGTTACCTTCTAAAATTAGCCTGACAGCTGCTATGACAGCTGACAGCTCCCATCAGGTACGAGTTTTGATCATGTGATGGCAACAGCTTGCACACGGACCATCACTCTTTTGTATATATACCTCTGTGTCTGAGGGCTAGACCTCAGACTTAACAACGTCAATTATTCCTGTTGATACTTTTCATCATCTGTCAGTCATCATACCCTTATACTGAACCTCTGAAACACTATTCAGCCCCAGTATCACAACCAGTGAGTATCTTATTTGTGATAGCTATATAAAGTAGACTAGTTTGTAGAAGAGTTCTCTATCGAGTTCTCTTGTGTTACTCAATACAAGAGTTGCTTCTTTGCTTAACTCTTTGAGCATTGATTCATAACATTAACAATATTTTGGAGATGAGTAAAGAATCACTTTGAAATTATAATATAGAATTGGAGTATGTCACTTATTAATAATAGAGTTGATTATCAGACTAGCTATTACTGTGTAACTACTAGCCTTATATACTAGAAGATGTTTCAGAATAATAGAAAACTCAAGTGGAAGTAACTCCATATTGAGTGATGTCAATGTCTTGGAGTTTATCTGTGTGAAACAATGATAGAGATTAGATAAAAATAAGAGTAAACTCCATTATAAAAGACAAAGTACTCATAAAGATAGAGATAAGTGAACTCCACCATAAAAGATAGAGTACTTGCAGGATTTTGAGTATTATATTTATAGAAAAAGGAACAACTTAGAGTGATATTAATAGGAACTGACTTTTGTGAAGACAATGCAGCTTGGATATAGGTTGATTTTATTTACATTGGAGATTAGATATAACTTGGAGATTAAACTATGACATCTATACCAGACCTTGCAAACTTTCTCAATCCACTACCACTACTTTCCATTATTGAACCTTGTCTAACATTGTCTGATATTGCTACCGTAAGCTTTTTTTCTTTCTTAGCTAATTTTCTAAATACTTTCTATTGTGGCAACTACTAGTCACAAAGACCAATGACTGTACAAGCGGTAAATCTCTTAGTATAGATATCAAGTGGGAAGTTCACAAGAGAACTCGACAAGGAGTCTCTGCTAAATTAGAGTTCTATATATACTAAGTACACATGGTCCATGCTACCAATAATTAAGCCTGCCCTATTGTTCATGTTACAACCTCATGTCTGCCTCATTTCTTACTCAAGGCCACCATGTTGTATACATGTGCCCTGACATCATCTTCTAGATCTTTCCACCATGTTCTAGGCTTATGACATCACATCATGTGACTTGTCATGTGACTGTGGTGTCACATGCCTCTTCATCATCCAAAATAAAAGAAAAAGAAAATCAATATAAAATCAGAAAAATAAAAGAAAAGAAAAATAAGATTGTTAGTGTTCAAGTGTCCTATAATACTTTCATCAGAGTTTCTAACCATTTGGACATTATTATTTCCTGGTTATGTTAACAATGTTCTACTAGATTGTGTTGTGGCAACCACTAGTCACAAAGACTAATAATCACACAAACAAGTAAATCTCTTAGTAGGATATCAAGTGGAGATCACAAGAGAACTTAACAAGGAGTCTCTGCTGTATTAGAGTCCTATTCATACAAACTACACCTGGTTCATGCTACTAATAATTAAACCTGTCCTTATGTCCATACTTCATCCTTATGTCCACCTCAAGTCCTACTCAAGGCTACCATGTTGCATCCATATACCCTAACATTATCTTCTAGATCCTTCTACTATGTTCAGACCTATGACATCACATCATGTAACATGTCATGTGACTTCAGTGTCATGTACCTCTTCATTGTCCAAAAGAAAATCAAAAAGAAAAACAAAATTAATATAAAATCAGAGAAATTAAATAAAAGAAAAGAAAAATTGTCAGTATCCAAAGCATTCCATAATAGATTGGAATATACTCTAGTAATATTTAGGATAGTTGTATTAGATGTGGTTTATTATCCAAGACTTAATAGTGAGTTTTTGAAAGTCCAATTGGCAAACATGTGTTATTCAGATATTATCAGAGTTGTGAACAATAGACTTGGTTTCAATTTTATTTTCTTTCAATTTTATTTTTATTTTCCATTTTTCCATTTACTTTATTCTTACTTCTCTTTATTTCTGATATAGACAAAAGGTGTGAGGTGATATTACATATGATACATAGAAAACCAAAAACTTCAATAGTTATCATGGCTAATGTTACTAACTGCATGGATATGGATGAGGATTTTCCAAGAGAAAGAACAAATATCTTAAGTGTCAACATCTCTAGAGAGTCATCTACATACTTGTTGTGGAAACCACTAGTTACAAAGACCAATAATAATACAAGCAATAAATCTCTTAGTAGGATATTTATGTGGAGATTACAAGAGAACTTGATAAGGAGTTTCTGCTGCATTTCTATACTATTTATACAAAAGTTTCATGGTCTGTGCTAGTGATAAATAACCCTACCCTAATGTCCATACATTGTCTATGCTTTCATCATACCTTATCCTCATGTCTTCTATAAGAACACTATGCTATATATATATGCCCTGGTGTTATCCTTTTAGTCTTTTCTCCCAAAGTCTAGGCCTATGACCTCACATCATGTGATATGTCATGTGACAGCAGTCACATGCCTCTTCATTGTCAAAATAATAAGAAAGAGAAAAAGAAAAATCAAAAGAAAAGAAATATTAAATCAAGAAAAATAGATAAAAGAAAAAGAAAGATGTTAGTATCTAAGCACACCATAACAATAATCTAGTGTCTTATCCATCCCCTATGTGGAAAGGATGGAAATTCAAAACTTAGATTCATTTTGAGCTGACTAGATTGAAGAAAGTAAGCAAGCAAGTAGTTGTCTCTCAAGGTTTTCAACTTTCCTATACAACTCTAAAGGCTAGGGAATCAGTTTATCTTTCCAAGCCTCTTATACTCTCTAACATACCTATGCCTCATATAGAAGACACTCTTAATTGAAAACACAAACATATACATATATCAGCTATAAGGCATTAACTCCAATGTTATTCCATACTCAGTTAATCAACCTACTGAACCTAACCCATGGGACAGAGAAGTCCTTCTGATTTTTTTCTTTGGCACTAATGAATTCCTTGACATTGATGTGAACAATATTTTAATATCTCTGCTTAGGATTGCAAACTTCATCTAAAGTAGAAATATTAAAGGGAAATCTGAGAAAAACATTTCTACCATTGCTGGTTTTGGTCAAGCAGCCTGAGTCTCAATCTTGTCCATATATAAATCAGATTGAGACAATCTCAATACAGAAAATCAAAGTACATTCTGTCAATCAGTAACAAGTAAGTTCATACTAAAGATCAATCAAGGTAAACTTGGCCAAACCAAAATGAAGATTTTCTGTGGAAAGAAGGTTAAAATTTCCATTATCCCACCTCTGATCCCATCTCAACCAAACAAGGAAACTCTAGGCAAATTATCAAACAGAAGGAAAAATACCAACAAAGATAGCAAGAAAACTGGCTCATCCAATTTGATCTTATATGCAAATGTTGTAGGTACAAACATCAAAGATATCCTCAAATTAAAGAACAACTTTCCCAATCTCCTGGCAAAAAAAATTGAGGAGATCCATAAGATGGTCAAAGACCAAAACAAATACAGGGTAAGAATCAATATGATGACCAAGAGGCTGTCATGTTGTCAAATAATTATTCCCATATGTACTGAAAGTACAACCAAAATCATGGCTAAGTCAAGCAAGTATGTAACCAATATCAATCACCTGCTCAAGAACATTAAATTAAATATAGTTGCTAATTTTATTTGGGCTGACTCTAATAATATCATTGTTACAACCAACATCATTGCTGCTTAAAGTGATCTTGATTTGATTGAAAAGTATATCAAATACATTGATATAATTTAAGCCAACACAATCTTGACCTTCTGCTTTTCCCAGTCAAGATCATACTTGAAAATTCTAGACATTTTATATATTGACAAAGCTACTGGTACTCCTATTAATTCAGGAATAGTAGAAAACATTATTTGATCAATGCATGTTTTCAATAATATATGTTTCATATATAAACCACATATTATCAAGGTATTCTTTAAGTTAGATATGGCCATAGTTTGGATAGATATTTGAGATGCCCAGAGTGGAGCAAAAGCAAAAACCCTCATCAACAGGTCATTCAATATCAAATGTCATTTCATCACTATTTGAGGCACCAACATGAGTTCCAGAATTCCCAAATGTAAGAATTGTTGGAAATGGTAGTATATTACCTTTACCTGCTATATCCATAGAGCAAAATGTTCTAAATGCAATAGTCCTTACAAACTCAAATATTACTGTGATATAGTGTGGTGCTGCAAACCCAACTTCAAAACTAACCTTCTTAGGCTAGAAACCCTGAAGGGAGCATTGTACTTATACTTATTCAAATGTGTCAACTGTAAGGAAGAACATCAAGCAGATAGCATAGTGTATTCCTTCTGGAAGCATCAATTCAACTGCAAATAGCATAACAAGAAGTCTCAAGAGCTCAGAGAAATCAAGGCCAACTCAGTTTATTCAAGCAAAAATAATTATCAAGAACCTCAAGATCTTCTTGCAGAATGTTTATGAGAATTTATTTCTTGCAGAAATAATCCTAGAAAATCAAAAAGATTTCAACATATTATTTATTCAAGAACTGCTATGGTCAGTTGTTAGATCAATTCTAAGCACTATATTAGCAAATGGTGATAAACTTGTGGGCATACCAAATCACCTGTCCTGGATCACTTTTGTTAGAAATTTATATAAGTGTAATAAACATCCAAGAGTTCTTATGTACATTAATGCTAGACTTATTTTCTTAAGCTTTTCATTTAGGAAAGAAATTTACAACCACAAAGACATTAATCTAGTCTCTTTTACCAATAGTAGCTCTATTCTTGACATTTATCCAGATAACCACCAGTTGGCCTTGAAGTATCTCAAGGATACTGAAGCAGATCTAAATAATGTCATTATAATGTCTAGTGACTTTAACATCAGGAACAGTGATTGGAACCCTTCATTTCCTCATCACTTGATGCATGCTGATCATTTATTGGAAATAGCTGACTTGCTTAATCTAGAAAGATTGTTGTCTATCAATCTGGTTCCAAATAGATACACAGATAATCCTAATAATTCCAATTCTGTCATTGTTCTCATATTCCTTAGAGGCTATTCTGAGGAATTCAACACTCATTTGATTCTACCAGACATGAGAGGTCTCTTTGATTATTCTCCCTTGATCATTAATATTGTGATTCAAGAGGAATTAATTCAATGAAAAAGACTATCCCTTCATAAAGGAGACAAGAAAAAGAAGGATTTTATCAAACAACTCAGAGCAAGTCTTGGAGGCATCAGTACTTTGGCTATTGAGAATGGTCAATTACTAGAAAGAGTTGTAGGGACATTTGCTCATTCAATCAAAACAATATGGAGTAAACATGCAAAATGAGTCAGAATCACCAGACAGTCTAAGGATTGGTAGAACAATGAGTACACTGCTAAATTAGAAGTGTATCATACTTCAAAATTGGTTTCAAATTGAAAGAACTTCAGAAAAATGATCAAGAAAACCAAACAATCATTCTTTGATAACAAAATACAAGAAATTGCTTTTGAAAAATAAGAAACCTTGGGAACTCATAAATTGGGTCAAGAAACAAAAACTTCCAGTATCAAAAACAATGGTCTTTAATAGGAAACCATATATTAAGTTGGTAGACTTATGGCAAGCTTTACACTCTACATTTAATTTGGCTTAACATCATTAAGTTAACACATTGCTACTTAATGAACTACTATTGTATTCTTAAGCTAAGTAGACTCTTTTTTTGAAGTTAGAATTCAATGATACTATTAAGAAATGCAATAGCTCATCTACTCCAGAACCAGATCATTTATTATGGTCATACATTAAAGAGTTGGTTTCAGATAATAAGTATCTTACTAGCATAGTCAATATTGCTAATATGTGTGCTGTTCTCCACTACTAGCCTAAGCACTTCGAAAAATCCATGTCTATCATCATTTCAAAACTAAATAAGTTGTCATATAATTTCTCTAAAGCTTTTTATCTGATTGTTTTACTCAATACCCTCAATGAATTAATTAAGAAGGTCATCAGTAATAAGTTTTAATTTTATGCTATCTCTTTGAAATTTCTTCATCCCAACTAGGTTAGTGGACTAAAATAAAGATCCTCTATTAATGTAGGAGTATATCTCATTCATCTTATCTAAGCAGAGTGGGCTAAGAGTTTAACTACCAGCACTCTGGCCTTTGATATTGCCCAGTTCTTTCCCCAGCTACTTCTGATAATATTGAATAAAGTAGAATTTAATTCAAATGTCTTTCTTTTCTTTTTCCATTTTTTCAATAGACAGATCCACTTAATATATGTGGAATAATTTCATATCTATGCCATTTAGAACTAGTGTAGGAGTAGGGCAGAAGTCAGTATTATCTCTAGTATTGTCCACTCTTTATATTTCTCTTATCTTTCATATTTTTGAAAAAAGAATTGATAACCTTCTTATTCCTATCTCAGTTTTACTTCTTTCATTTGTAGACAATGGACTTTATTTTACAAGAGAAGAGTTTCTTGAAGTTGAATGTTAATCTCTTTTGTAGCTATAACATCATCACATTGCTCTTTAGCCAATTTGGTCTAGAGATTAAACACAACAAATCCAAAATCTTCCACTTCTCTAGGACCTCAAAAAATTATAACCCCCAATCCTTTGACTTAAGCTCTCTAAGTGGCCCAATTTTCATATCTAAAGATACCTGGTGATATCTAGGATTCATCTTTGATAGAAAGTTGTCTTTTTGTCAACATGCTTGATTCTATACCAATAAATCCATCTTAACCATCAAATATATGAAAATGTTAGGAAACTCCATAAGAGACATCCACCTATGCCAAAAATGTCTCTTATAGTAATCATATATTCTACCAATAGTGATCTATGGATTCTAGCTCTAGTACTTTAAAGGAGCTTCTATAAGTTATCCACTTAATGAATTGAGGAAAATGTAGAGGAAAGCAGCACTTTGGATCACAGAAGTGTTCCATACCTCTCTTACTTGGGAAATTGAGGCATTATCTAGCCTCATCCCAATCTACTTACATCTAGGCAAATTAAGTGGTTATCATCACCTCAGAGTTGCCTTCCTCTCCAATCAGCATGTTATCAAATTTCTCTTTGATTGTCAACATTCTCATAACATCAAACTTCATTGACTTGCTATAAACAATCTTACAGCAAACCAAAGAGCTAAAGTCAAGAGCTCATTAGTCAATTCAAATAACCAGTTGAATGAACTTTAGCTAGTGTTTGACAGACTTCATAAAGAGGTATCTTTAGGATTTTGTCTTAAGGACAATTTCTCATCTCATTTCTCTTTTCATGTAGCTAATAGGAAAAACCCCACTAGTCTGCATGAACATTTCCAAGCATTGGATTTCATCATCCATGACTCATCCTCTGACTCCCATTCTACTGTGGTTATTGCCAATACCAGTGTTAAGATCAACATTGCCAGTTCTATCTCACATATTATTTCCAACTGCAGAAATCTATCCAAGAAAGTTCACCATATCATTAATGTCACTACCACTGAAGTTGAACTCTTTGCCATAAGATGCAGTATTAGTCAAGCCTATCAAATATTTGATCTAATGCCAACAAGATCTTTATTATTACTGATATTATTCATATGGCCAAACAAATATTTGACTCATTGGCACATCCTTTCCAAATCCAATCAATAAAAGCAGCCCAAAACTTTAGGGTTTTTTTAATAGAGACCTAAGCAACACTGTCAAATTTTGGGAGTGCTCTAACAATTAATTGTGGCCACCTCATGTCACTGTTGACAAAGAGACAAAGCAACACAAGTTTGTATCTCAATTCCCATATAAGAACTCATAGGACTATAGCAAAAAAGAAGAGTACAACAACATCATTCACATATAGCAAATGACTTTTCAGGCTTCAAACCTCAAAGGCAGGAATTTTCTTGATCTTCTTGATGAGAAAGGACTCTCCATCACTCTAACCTATATGAAAGGAGGAGCTTGGTTTAAGCACTTTGGCTACTTGAATATCCTATGTACTAGGGCTACAAGAACCATTACAAACCATGCTCCTATAGGAGAATATTACTTATGATTCTTTCCAAAGAAATCATTTGAGTGCCTATGCAGTGTTTTTCCAATTGGGTTAAGAAATTATATTCTTAATCAGTATAGAAGACACAACAAATACTAGAATTCCAATAAGAAGTTAATAGCTAGCTTCACAACTTTTCTTATTTTCAACTCTAGAGCATTTGGATTTCAACAAGACATTAGGTAATTTTCTAGGTAGTTTATCTTCATTTGTTTTCATTTTCTGTTCTCTTTTTCCATCCTTTTTCTTTTTCTTCTTGTTTTTCATGTATTTAGTCCTATGTATATAATTACAAAGTAGCTACCACAGCCTGCCCTCATACTCCATGTAATAAATTGATGATATATAAAATATCACACATAACAGAAGCATGACACCTTTCACAGTCATAGATCACACAATCATATAACACAAAGAAAGATATAAGTTAGTCGTAGTGTGCACACAGACCATGGTCTATAATATATAAGGTAGACTATCTAGTATATGAAACTCTATTGAGTTCTTTTGTGTTACTTAATACAAAAGTTGTCTTTTATCTTTACTTAAGGACTTAATCATAACAAATACAAGGAATGTAGATATTAGAAAAATTTTTAGCTTCAGCTTATGTGCTGTACCTTTACTTATTGTACTGGTTGTATATTTTGGAAGAGGTACTTAGAATATCTGGTAAATAAGTCTACTAGAAAATAGGAAGGTATGTTGTTGCTAATACTAGAAGATAGTACTAGTTTTGGTTAATTTTCAGAATAAGGCTTTATAGTGTAACTACCAAATTATATACTAAGTATACTGTCTAAGATAGTTATCTAGGAATAGAAACTGTAAGTAAGTTACTCTAGATCTAGATAATTCTTGGATGTTGGGATAGAGATCTATAGAATTATTAATGAGTTGTTATGATTCTATCAGCATGAGCAGGAGAGTATATGTCACATCATGAGTCACATAAGACTTAGAGTAGTGATTATGTGTATAACTCCTTAGTTTCAGTCTAGCTACTAATAAATCTCACTTTTCCAACCACTAGTCTGTAGAAGCTTTATAATATAAGACTGAGACTAACAAATCCTTCTAATACCACATATGTCAATATCATACCTTAATCAACCCTACTACTACTATGATTCCAATCCAGATTACCATCACATTCCTCTTGACTACCTTCTTATTTCTGTGGGAATAGATTATCAGAGCACATTAGAAGTCACAGAACAAGAGACAGAAAAGACTGGCTACAAAGAGACTAAAACCAAAGAACAAACAGAAAGCAAGAACCATGATTGGTTTTAAAGAGGTTTTTCTAGAAAGAAAATCTAGATCTACTTTAGAGAAGGTTGATGCAATTTTCTCAGAGCAACAAAAGAGAGACTCTATGAACTACTAAAGAAAGATACTCACTTATTGACAATGATCAAAGACTCAAAGCTGTACATTAACAAGTTCATCCATAATGAAGGCTTGATCTACTTAGGAGTAAGAAAGTTTGAAAGGATTAAAGGTTACTTAGCAGAATAGATAGCAAAAAGAATTAGGGAAGAGAGCAAGGAAAAAGTAGTAGGGATCCTGAGGACTTGGACTCACTAATCACACAGAAAGAAGTATTTGATAGCAAGAATTTAGGAACTAAACTAACTTACAGATAGAGAAGTGCACAACAGAACAATTTAACATAACAGCTCTAGCTGGCTCAGAATGCACAAACTTCTGTATTAGCCAAATGTTTGTCAAAGAAAGAAAAATCAATACCCAGAAATATAAAAGCCCCATCACATACTACAATACAGATAGTACCTAGAACAAAGCAGGAATAATCACTAACTTTGTTGAAATGGGACTTGATATTGGAAACCACTAAGAAAGACAAATTTATTCCTGGGATATAACTAGCTTCAGAAGCATAACTACATTATTGACTGGAGCAAACCCATGTTATTGCTAGCAAAATGTTATACCTATTGTAGAAGAATACATTGGAGAGAAGAACTAGAAGAGATAGAATAAACTTTTGATAATAGGCTAGATAGAATACTGTTTGTGAACCTAGAAGAAAAGACAATCAGATGAGAAGAGAAAGTAATAAGAACAAGATAAAATACCATTGATAATATAGACAAAGAACAATAAGAAGAAACAGAGTTCAAGTATTCTCTTAGAGAGTATTAAAAATACTATAATATTATTTTTAACAAAAGAACATTTAACAAACTCCTACCACAAAGACCTTGGGATTATACAATGGAAATCATTCCAGGAGCCTTACTAAGAGACTACAAAGCTTATCTCTTATTAGTGAAGGAACAGCAAGAACTTAATAAGTTTTTCAAAAAACATCTGAAAACAGAAAGAATCCAATCTTTAAAATCTCTATACACAGTACCTTTTTTTGACAAATATCCCTTATCTCTAATTTAGGAATTGGTTGATAAAATAAAAGAAGCTAACTACTTTACCAAACTCAATATTTAATAGGAGTATAATAATATGAGAATCAGAGAGTGTGATAAATGGAAGGCAGCTTTCTGAGCAAATAGAGAATTATTTAAACTCCTAGTGATATACTTTGGATTATGCAACTCACCAGTAACCTTTTAGTTGATAATGGACTTTATGCTATGAGAACTTATAAACACAGGAAAGGTTATTGTTTATATAGATAACATTCTGATCTTTACCAAGACTATTGAAGAACCCTACAACATTGTTAATCACATACTTGTCATATTAAAAAGGAACAAATTGACATTACAGTCTAAAAAGTATCAGTTCCACAAGACAAAGATTGACTACCTAAGTATTATCATTTCTAGGGATAATGTTGAAGTTGACCCAACCAAGATAAAAGAAGTAACTGAATGGCCAGAATCTAAGGATAAATGAGAAGTTCAACAATTCCTAGAGTTTTGTAACTTTTACAGATGTTTTATCAATGGATTTGCTTATATTATAAAACCTCTTACAGAACTAACTAGAAAAATAGAGTAGAGATAGAACATAGAGAAGCAAGGAGTATCTGAGAAGCTAAAGAAGAGGATGACAATAGCCCCAGTATTAGCAATTCCAGATAATAAGCACAAGTTTTGAATAGAGATTGATACCTCAGGATATGCTATTGGTGAAGTACTGTCTCAACAACAAACTAATGGCTTCTGGTAACTAATTCCATTTATGTTCCAAATCCTAAACAAGATGGAAAGAAACTATGAAATCTATGACTGAGAGCTATTAGCAATTATGATAGGTCTCAAGCTATAGTGACACTATTTGATAGATTCTAAATTTGAAATTTGGACAGATCACAAAAATCTTGAATATTTCAAGAAATCTCAGAAGCTAAATCAATGACAGGTACAATAGCTCTCAGAGATTCAAGATTATGACTTTAAGCTAACTTACAAGCTAGGATCTACTATGAAGAAGATAGATACTCTATCAAGACAACTAGATTATAATCAAGGAAAAAAAGACAACAATGAACAAATACTTCTCAAAATCAAAGTACTTGAGATTCTTAAGATTGAAAAAAAAGATAAATGGCAGAGAGAACTAGAAGATATGGAAGAAGATATAGAGGAAGAGATAAAAGGAAGGGTGGAAAATGAGAAAGAAAGGTAGAGAAGAGAAAGTAAGATAAAGTTTTGGAGAGAACAAGCAATATGTGCTAGATTCTGCTACTCTTTAAAAACAGATAATCTGAGACCATCATGATCATGAGCTGTCAAGTCATCTAAGATATACTAAAATACACAAACTTATCATAAGGAACTACTTGTGTTAGAGCTGAAAGCAATGGACTTTACTTATTTTTATTTTTTCTCTCATTTTTATTTCCTTCTATTTTATTTTTCTACTATTTTCTATTTTGGAACTTAGAGTTAGGATTATGCATGATATTATGGTCACACTGTCATGCATCAGTCACAGTCACATAATCACATGCCACAATGGAAGAGTGTAGAAGATTCTAGAAGGATGATATCATACAATATGTTTAATATATATTGACTTTAAGGAAAACACATGGTTATTTAGGATAGGCTAAAATAGTAGGGCACAGACCATGGGCTTCTAGTATATAAGGTAGATAGTTCTGTACTGAGTTCTCTATTAAGTTCTCTTATGTAAACCCTATATAAGATTCTTTTTCTTAACTCACTCTAAGGTCTTGAGATTGTAACAACTGGTGGTTCTGTATGCTTGCTGATATCAAGAAGTATGTACTTAGATGTGAACAATACTAGATCACCAAAATAGACTGACAAAGAAAATGAGACTTGCTACATCTAAATAAGGTTCTCCAACACCCATATGATATTATTAGCCTAGATCTTGTAGTGCTATTACCAATTTCAAAAGAATATGATGGAGTATTGGTAGTGGTGGACAGGTTCTCAAAAATGGCATGTTATATTCCAATAACAATAAACATAACTTTGAAAGAAGTTGGCAAGAATCTATGGGAACAAGTATTCAAAAACACTGGACTCTTCCAAAAAGTTATAAGCAATAGAGAATTTCAGTTTGTCTCAAACTTCATAAAGAAACTTTGCAACCAGTTAGGGATTAAATAAAATCCCTTGATAGTCTATCACCTCCAAACAGATGGTCAAACAAAGAGAGCTAATCAGGAAATAGAACAATACCTCTAATTATACATCAGCTATTAATAAGATAACTAAGCTGAATAGCTCTTTATAGCTGAGTTTACTCATAATAATAGGCAATATTTAAGTATAGGAAAGTTTCCATTCTTTGCAAATCTAGGAAGACATCTAAACATCTATAGAGAGAGAGAGAAATTAACAGAGAGAGAGAGTTTCAGAAGTAGATGAGTTGATATCAAAGATAAGAAAAGCAGTGAAGAAAGTTGAAAGAGCACTGAAGAAAATAAACAAAGTGGTGAAGAAAAAGACAGATAAAAAGTGGGGAAAGGCCATCAAGTACACAGAAAAAGATTTAGTATGGATAGAGGGCTTAAATATCAATTTTGATCAACTAGCCAAGAAACTAGTCTTTAAGAGAGCAAATATTACAATTACCATCTCATGTCTGTTATGATCTTAAGCTTTGAGTTAAGTGAAAAACATACTCTTGTATTAAGTGATATAAGAAAACTTGATAGAGTTCCTAAGTACAAATTGTCTACCTTATATATGAACTACTGTTGGTCCATGCTACACTTCTTTAGCCCTACCCTAATGACCATGTGTTCTTCTTAAAGTTGACATGTATTATTTATACCATATGATATCATCATCTTTAGAACCTTCTATGTCATTCTATCATGTCATGTGAGCATGTGACCTATGTGACAGTGACAATAACTAATGTGACCACCAAGTCACACCTATGTGACATGTAACATTATGTTTTGTCTTTTTTGCCTATATTTAAATAAAGAAAAAGAAAAAGAAACTCAAAATAAAATAAAGAAAAATAAAAGAAAAGGAAAATTAAACCAAGTCTATCATTTACAACTTTGACAATGTCCTACAGATACTTGCTTCATAGACAAATATGTACTAGGGTTTATTTCATTTCTAACTCACTATTTACTATACTTTATTGTTTCTTTATATTCTATCAGTCAGTGCCTCATGTAGTAGAAGAGGTTTCATCATGTTCTTCTCATTTTCTCCTTAAAGATGTCTTATGTATTATTCATAGTCATTGGATATATATAGCTATAGATACTATCCTGTATCTTTATACTTTACTAATTGACTTATTTTCTACTCTTACTTAAGTCTTTGCCTAAGTTACAACCTAAGCCAAGCTTAAGATTGTAACATTTGGTAAAGCATTATCAGGCTTATCTTGTAAAAGAAGAGTGTATAGTGGTTAAGCCACTAGAACATTATAATAGTTAGGCTATTAAAGAACTATCAAAACTACTTTGTGATTGTAGCAAGAGATATTACAGACAGAACAAAGAATAGAAACTAATTATTGTGGTAGAATCTACAGAGAGGCAAGATGGATTCACAATGTCAGAAAACAGATATTGAGACACTCAAAGAAATACTTGGATCATTGAGAATCACTAAAAAATATGCTTTAGATAAAAACAAAACTATTGAACTAGAAATACCAGAAGAAAACATGCTAGTAGTATCAGTACTAGCAATGATAGTACAGGCAGTGACATCAAAGAGTATAGTCCCAAACCCAGGGTAATTTGATGGAGACTAGATGAAATTTGAAGACTGGTGAAGAAGAATCCCTCAAGAGTAATAGAGTTACAGCAACTGATGACAAAATAACAGCAGTATTAGTCCAACTTAGAAGGGGTGTTACAGGAATTATGTACAAAAGAAGATAGATCAAATGGAAGAAGAAGAAAGAAAGAAAAGGAGACTAGGAAATATTATAAATGAGACAAAGTGGGACATCTAGTAAAAAACTGCAGAATAGGGCAGAAGACGAAGAACAGAAGTATATAGGAGGACTTAGATGACAAAAACAATAACAAACAAGAGGGTTTTGTCAGAGGTTTGAAGTAGGGATGGTATAATAAACTTCTGTACATAATAAATCTCTAAATTGATATATTATTTCTCATTAAAAAAAACAATAAAAAAAAGGGGCTTAACATATGAACAAATGTCAAAACATCAAACAGAAAGGAACTATGGTTAAAGGTACTAGTTGATTCTGGATGCACTCATACTGAAATTGATAAACAACTGGTGAAGGAAGAACAGATAAAGATGGAACTAATAAACAGATAATTTGAGGTTTTCAATGCAGATAGAACTAAGAATGAAGAAGTAACAAGATTTGTACCACTGGAATGAGAAATTAACAGACACACAGAAAAGATCAACATAGCAGTTATGGATTTAAATGACACAGATATATTTTTGGAATACAACTGGTTGGTTAAATACAACCCAGAAGTAAATTGGAATATAAGAACAATACAGTTTGCAAGATATCCAAGAGAATATAAGATGTAACACCAAGACATTTCATTTACATTAAGGATATAGAGACTACAACTAATAGAAGACACAGATAAAAGAAAACAGGAAATTGGCAAGGAACTAGATCCAACAAATCTAGAAGATTCAATAAAGTACATTTGACCATTTGCACATTTGTTCAATAAGAAGAAATTTGAAAAATTACCAGAACAAAGTGAATGAGACCATGAAATTAATCTAATGAAAGATACACCAAAGGAAATAAATGCCAAGGCCTATGCAATAATAGTCAAATAGGATGAAGCACTAAATCAATAGTTGGAAGAACAGTTTAAGGCAGAACTTATTGTGAAATCAAGTTCATGATATATGGCATCATGTTTTTACATTCTAAAAAAGGATGGATCCCTATGACTAGTACAAGACTACTAGAAATTGAACCAGCATACAATAAAGAACAAGATACCATTACCCTTAATTAGAAAAGTATTTGATAAGCTTAAGGATGTTAAATATTTTAATAAATTGGATCTTATCTGAGGATACAACAACATACAAATCAAGGAAGAAAATGAATGGAAAGTTATGTTTTTAACCAACAAGAAACTATTCTGTTAGGTATGGTTCACACCAGGAGATAAAAGTCCATGGGATTGGCTTGGAGATACATAGAGTGTATAAACTCCGTGCTTGATGATGTGAACTTGTGGAATGGTCTTGGCTTCAGCTTATATACTGTGCTATCTGTCTGCTGTGTAGTCACAACTTCAGATAAATAGAAGAAGTTTGAGATGGGAGTAAGTCCTGATTGGTGTGTTGCTGTTGAACACTGGAAATTGAGTTCAATAAGAGTTTATCTTTGTTAATTATCAGACTAGCAAATTACAGTGTAACTACTAGTCTTATATACAAATAAAAAATATAGGAGATGCTTAGAGTTTCAGTGATATAATTTCTATCACCCCAAGTGAAGGTTTTAGTGGTGAGATACTAACAGGAGTAAGAAGGACTCTACCATGGAAGATTAAGTTGAATAAGAGTATTCCTGTTATAAAAGATAGAATATTTAAATTGTTGCATTACCACCACAAGGACATGTTGTAGCAAGGATGGCCATTATAGAAGACAAGCTTGTATAATGGACATTGAGGAGGCAGTATCACTATGGAGATGTATTTTCCAGATGGGTGGACTTGGCATATGACATATTCAAACCAAAAGTAATATATTTTGGATTATGCAATTTACTAGGAATATTTGTTATATTTACTGAGACAAGAAAAGAACTCAAAAAAAGGACCATACAGTTTTTAAAGATAGTGGAAAAACACAATCTGTGTTTTAAACAGTCAAAGTGTGACTTCAATACTAAGAAAATGCCTATTCTAGAGGTAGAAGTGGAAAGCTTCTTGGAGTTTGCAAATTTCTACTGATGTTTGATCAAGAACTTCAGTCATATAATGAAACCTCTCAATAAACTCAAAGGAAAGAAGGAATGGAAATGAGAAGAAGAATACCAAAGAGCATTTGAAGAATTGAAGAACAAAATCACAAGTCAACCAGTACTCACTCTACCAAAGAGGAAAGAAAAATTCAGAGTAGAAACCAATACTTTAGGACATGCAACTGGAGAAGTCTTATCTCAGGAACAGAAAGAAAAAAGGAAACCCATTGCATTTTTATCAAGGATAATGTAAGCAACTAAAAGAAACTACAAGATCTATGACAAGAAACTACTGGCTACAGTAGAAGCTTTAAAAAATGAAGACAATATCTATTAGATACCATAGAAAAGTTCAAAGTCTGGACAGATCATGAAAACCTCAAGTATTTTTGAACACTACACAAACTTAATAGATGGTGAGTAAGATGGTATTTGAAACTACAGGATTACAACTTTATTCTATGACACATTCTAGAAAAAACAAATACAAGAGTAGATATTTTATTTAGGAAAGATCAGGTTAACACAAAATGTTATGACCTTTAGCTTGGCTCAGGTTACAACTTAGGCAAAGACTTGAGAGGAATAAGGGATATAATCAATTGGTAAAGTACAAGGATACAGAATAGTGTCTATAGCTATATATACCTAAAGACCATGAGGAATACATACATTAGGAATGGGGAAATGAGTCAGGAAACATGAGGAAAGAACCTCAACACCTGTTGTCCATGAAGCAACCATCTGTAAACCATGAGGTATTGATCACAACACAAAAGATGACAACAAGAACATCAAGATGCTTAAAGAGGAGCTCTGAACAAGAAGAACAAACACAGAAGCAAAAGTGATAGTACTCCAAAGAAACCAAGTGGTAGAATAAACTACATTATTAAATGAAATCTGAAGAAATAGCACTAGGAAACAGGAGGTACAAAAGGAATTAGAAAAAGAAGAAGGACAAGCATGAGAGAACAATAGAGTAGTCTGCATGGAAGAAAGAATATATGTTTTAAATAACTGGAAAAATGAGAGTAGATCCTACAAGACAACTATGAACTAGCAGATATATGACACCCAGTGCAGCAAAGAATGCTCAAGTTGATCAAGAGGAACTATTGGTAGCCAGGAATAAGAAACAATAGCAAGAAATATATCTAATAATGCTAGAAATACCAGCAAAATAAAGTACAACATATGAAGAAAGTGGGAGAACTTCATCTATTGGAAATACCTAAAAAACTATGGTAGGAGATTAGTATTGACATCATTGGAACACTTCTCAAATCAAATAACAAAGATGCAATTTCAGTTATAGTGGATCAATTTACTAAGATAATCAGACTCAAAGCAACAACTACAGAAGTACCATTGGAGAACATAGCCAAAATATACAGGAATGAAATATGGAAGATAGGTAGAGTACTATGGAAAGTTCTTAGTGACAAATGGCCTCAATTTGCCTCATGATTCATGAAGGACCTCAGTAAAGCATTAGGAACAAGAAGGACACTATCTATGGTATATTATACCTAGACAGATGGTCAAATAGAAAGAATCAATTAAAAAGTTGAAGTTTTCTTGCAACATTATGTTAATTACCAACAAGATAATTAAACAGAATGGTTGTCAGCAGCAGAATTCTAGTACAATGACAAGAGATATGTGGCTACAGGTTATACTCCATTCAAACTCAACTTTGGAAGATGTCCATGGAAAGAGAACCTAATAGTGAAAACAGAATTACCAAAGTTGGAGAGTTTTCTCAAGAGACTACAAGAAAGTTGGGAAGCAGCAAAGAAATCAATAGAAATGGCAAAAGAAGCCATAAAGAAACAGTTCAACAAAAAAAGGCAGAATCCACAAGGATTGAAGGAAAGAGATAATATGTAAGGGTTAAAGTCAGATAGACTTTAACCTCTGAAATGTGATTTAGGACAAAAAGAACTCAATAGAGTTCTTGTTGGGATTGAGTTACTACTTATATAAAAACTACTTAGTCTGTGTGACAGGCTCTCACAGTCACATGACTGTCTAATTTTAGTATAATCTATAAATGGTATTGTGGTCCATTATGGTCCTGGATTCTTTTGATTAGTTGATAGAAAGCATAGGAGATATCTTTCCTTTTAGGTAGCTTGGGCAACTCATGACATGGCCCCCCCTTCAAGGTTCCTCATTGTGGAACTGTCAACCTTTTTCTATCTTTTCTATGCCTCTTCACTTTTTTCTTTTATATTCTTTATCTTCTCATCCAAACAACATTTTTACCATGTATTCACCCAGCAGATCCCTACTCCATACTCCCTCCTCTTTATCTTCTTCTCTTTCCTGATATCTTATCACCTCTTTGTTCTGCCAGTACTCTCTTCTGAACTCTTTTATCACTTCTTTTGCATTTTCTAGGTTTTCTTCTCCCTCATATATATCTGCCTCTACTGTATACTCCTTCCATCATACTAAGTATCTCTCTTTTCTCTGTACCTTTATTTTGTTCAGTATTTTCTCCACTTCAAATTCCTCTTCTCCTTCTATAATTACCAGAGGGGGGGAGACCTTTTTCTGTTCCTCTACCTGTTTATTATATAATTGTATCTTACTGATATCAATTACTAGGTAGATTTGTACTGTACTTGGTAGTACTAGTTCTACCACATTAGTTGATATGATATTCTTTATTTTGTAAGGGCCCATGAAATGCTCTGTTAACTTCTCCAATCTTCTCCCCTTCATCTACCACTTCAGATCTTTTGTGCTTAACATTACTAGATCTCTCACTTAATATTATTCTCTCTTGCTCTTCTTCCAGTCTGCATACTTTTTCATTTCTTTCTGGACTTTTTCCAGTGTTGCCTTTGCCTCTTCCTATATTTTCCTCATATGCTCCACAAACTCCTCTGCCACTTCATACTTCCCTCTCCTCTATGTTACAAACTCAAGACCTTAGAGTTGATCAAGAGAAAGAACTTTGTATTAGGGTTAACACAAGAGAACTCAATAGAGAACTTTGTACAAGATAGTCTACCTTTTATACTAAATCCACATAGTCTATGCTAGCTACTTCTAACCTACCCTAAACAGCCATGTATTAGCCTTAAGATTAACATGTGTTGCACACATTGTATGACATCATCTTTCTAGAACCTTTGATATCCTTCCATGAATCATCTAATGTGACTGCATAATCTCATCACTCTAACCCTAACCCTAAGTTCTAAAAATAGGAAAATGAAAATAGAAAAGAAAATGAAAATAAATTAAGTCTACCACTTTTATCTTTGACATTTTATCTCTAAAATCCCATTCTTGGGTGTTATCCATAGTTTGCTTTAAACAGGGAGGCTTTTGTTACAGTATGTATTTTATTGTTATAGGTGAATTCTATTATTCCCAGCCATTCTGGCTACTGTTCTTGGTAGTGATCGATGAACATCCTTAGGTACTGCTCTAACTCCTAGTTAACCCTTTCTGTTTGCCCATTCATTTGGAGATAGTAGGCTGTTGACAACTTTGTTTGGATTCCTAGGAGATTATTCAATCCTTTTATCAACCCACTTGCAAATTGTGCTCTCCTGTCCAATATTATGCTTTCAGGCAACCCATGTAGTTTTCACATATAATTCCTAAACAGTTTTGCAAGCTTCCTTGTCTATATTTTTCCATTGTTGCAATGAAGTGTGCTATCTTGGTTAGGCAATCATATATAACTAGAATAAGGTTGCATCTCTAAGCTTCTGGTAGTTTTACTATAAAATCTACCAAGATGTGACTCCATGGCTTCTCAGGGATAGAGTTTGGCATTAGCTTGCCCACTGGCACCTCTGCTTGATTCTTATTCCTTTGGCAAGTACTGTACCCTTTCCCACATCTTTTGTTACTCTTGGCCACCAGTTTTGTTGTCTTCCACCTTCCTCCATGTCTAGCTACTGCTCTATCATGGTGAAGACATATAATCCCCATTTTCAATTCTCTTTTCAGTATATACATCCTACCTTCTCTGCATATTATTCCCTCCTCTATCAACCATTTTTTCTCTTTTAGAGATTTCACTTTTGCTTTCTTTAGCTCTTCTACTGCTTTTACTACTTTCACATCTTTTTCCTGTGTCTTTTGAATTCTTTTCCTCAGGTCTCCTTCCCTTACTAAGACTTTCTCTATCCTTCTTGTCTTTTCCTTGAGCTACTCTGGCTTTACTAACACCTGATTCTTATTATTGTTCTCTGCCCCCACCTCCCAATCTGGCTGTCTACTCAGCCTATCTGCCTTTCCCATACTTTTTCCAATAATGTGTTTTAATACAAAGTTAAATCTAGATAGGTATAATATTCATCAGGCCTGTCTACAGTTTAACTTTTGACTACTCATAAAGTACTGCAGATTCTTATGATAGGTCCAGATCTCAAACTGTACTCCAGTGCCTTTTAAATAATGCCTCCAATTCTCAAGGCATCTAATTATCACCAGCATCTTCTTATTGTGTATTTAATAATTATGTTCAGTTGAATTCAATGACTTGGAGATAAAGGCTGCCAGTCTCCAACTACCATCCTCCTGTTTCACTGACAACACTCCTCCTGTTGCATAGTCAGATGCATCCACTTCTACTCTTATTTCTTGGTCTAGATCAGGTATGACTGAGATTAGTTCTTGAGTAAATGCCTGCTTCAGTATTTGAAACATTTCCTTCTCCTATCTCTATTTCTTTGCTTTTCTGACCAACAGGTGTAGAGGCTGTGCTATCTTTGCAAAGTCCTTAATGAATTACCTATAGTAGTTGGCAAGTTCTAGGAACTTCTGCACATCCTTGACCTTTTTTTGTGTTGGCCATTCTAGTACTTCTTTCATCTTTACCTTTTCCATTTCCACTCCTCTTGGCCCTAATACCACTCCTAGAAACTCTATCTCCCTCACTTTCCATTTGCACTTCTCTGGTTTTATGAAGAGATCATTCTCTTCTAATTTCTGTAGGACTCTTTCCACCACCTTGTTGTGTCTCTTCTCCTCTTCTATTCTCACCAGGATGTTATTGATAAAGACTCCCATTTCTCCTTTATCTATATCTTCTCTGAAGATGTTGTTCATCATAGTTTGAAAGGTGGCTGGGCTGTTCATTAGGCTGAAGTACATGACTGTCAGTTCATATGCTCCTATTGTTATGATTCAAGACTCAAAGTGTTAAGTCAAGAAACAACTCTTGTATTGAGTAACACAAGAGAACTCGATAGAGTTTCACATACAAGGTAGTCTACCTTATATACTAATTCCCATGGTCCATGCTAACTACTGTGCACCCTACCCTAAATGACCATGAGTAATACATGAGGCCAACATGTGGTATCCATGTTGTATGACGTCACTTTGTTCTAGTTCCTTCTACTAAGTTCTCCCTAGTCTTGTGACT
>JAJOHK020000619.1:0-22440 GCA_022457215.2 Leucocoprinus gongylophorus
CTTAGTATGTCTCCATTGTTCAGATTGCAACAGGATATATTATCCACTACTCTACTAAGTATTGCAAATCTGTTACTGTTGAGATCTGATTGAGGACTATTAGATCTCCTTCCCTATTTAAATTGTTCTTATTATTCCTATTGTCCTTGTACTCTACCCTTCTTTCTTGGCCTATGATGTCAGAGTTGAAGACAGTAGATACTAACTATTTTTCCTTTATTTTCTATTTTGGGAACTTAGGGTTAGGGTTAGTATGTGATGTGACACTTTCACACATCTGTCATGTGATATATATATCACATGAAGATGTCATGGTCATGGTTATATGATCATATATCATACTGGAAGAATGATGTTATACAGTATGTATAATATATGCTGATCTTAAGGTGAACACATGGCTGTTTAGGGTAGGCTAGAAGTAGAGTAGTACAGACCATGGGATTTCAGTATATAAGGTAGACAATCTTGTACAGAGCTTTCTATTGAGTTCTCTTATGTTAACTCAATACAAGGTTTATTTACTTATTCCACTCTAAGGACTTGAGTTGGTAACATATGATTCATCTTCTACAATTCCACACTAGATGGCCAAATCCTCCACAACTATAGCAGTTCCTTCCTCTGTCTATATCCATAGTATATGGGCTACACTGTACCAATCCTGCTCTCTGAGTAGGGTGCACTATTACCATATTTGTTCTCTCTACTCTTTCTATTGGAATAGGCCCTGCCAGTATACACTGTTACTAAACCTTCTGTCTTCTTGGCCATAGTTAGGGCCTTGGCAATTGTTGCCATTGTGTTCTTTCTTAGTTTTGTCTTGAAGCCTGTGGTTCCTACTCTTGTCTTCTCCTCAATTACTTCTCCTCTCTCTTACTTTTTCTCCAATTCCTATCCAATACTATTGCCCTATCATATTACTGTTCTATCAAATTTGTTTGGTATTCTGACTCTATAAGTCTTTGCCAGATTGTTCCATTCATATCACATTTGAATTCTTCTACTAATGGTCACCCTTGTCAAGCTTATAAAGTTTGAACCCAAGTTTCTTTTAATTTTCTTTTCATTTTATTTTCTTCTTCTTCATTTAGTTTCTACTCTGGAAACTGGAGTTAAGGTTTAGCATGACATAATGGTCACACTGTCACAGTAATGGTCACAAGTCATGTTGTAGCAAAAGAAGAACATAGAAGGTTCTGGAAAGATGACATCATATAGCATAGGTAACACATGGTTATTTAGAGTAGGCTAAAGTAGTAGAGCACAAACTATGAGCTTTTAGTATATAAGGTAGACAATCTTGTACAGAGTTCTCTATTGAGTTCTCTTGTGTTAACCCTAATATAAGGTTCTATTCATTAATCAACTCTAAGATCTTTGAGTCATAATATGGTTGCCACAACAATAGGTTAGTTTTAGTGTGTGCACAAACTAGAGTCTATAGTATATAAGATAATTTATACTTAGGACTCTATCAAGTTTTCTTGTGATAACCCAATTCAAGGTTCTATTCTTATTCCAACTCTAAGAAATTTGAATCATAATAATAATGGTATTATAAGTAGAAATGAAAATTACCTACTTAGTGAGCTAGTCAACTATTACTAGAATAGTATCAAACTTAGAGAATGATAGAATTTTATTAATGAAATCTATAGAAATAAAATTCTATAGTCATTTGGGAATAAAGAGTTGCTTGATAAATTTGTAAGGCTTATAACACTAATATTATAACTTAGATCTTTAAGTAAAAACAAAAGACTACTTTTTTATTAAATAACATAAAAGAACTCAATAAATTCTCAAGTACAAACTAGTCTATCTTATATACTACAGAATGTAGTCTGTGCACACACTATAACTAACTTATCCTAAAGTACATATGCTTTCCATAAGACTAATATGTTACTATTATGCTATATGATATTATCTGTTCTAGAATCTTCTATGACCTTTTCTATGTTACATGATGGTATTGTAACTGTAACTTGTGTGATGTCATGCCATTCCTTCTGCCTAAGTCTAAAATAAAGAAAGAGAAAAGAAAACCATATATAAAATAAAGAAAAATGAGAGAAAGAAAATAAACAAAAAAAATATAATAGAGTCCAGCTTATGATTCACAACTCTGACAACTAAGCTCTTGATTATATATAAGTAACACAGGATTTATAAAGCTTTTATATATCAGCATAGAAGCTTGACTAGAAATATCTATGACAAATAATTTTCAGTATTTTTTTGACTGAAGTGGCTAGCTGGAATATAATTATAATTGTACTAGAAAACACATGTATAAAATTTGTTGGAATAGTACAAAGATTCTACCATTAAAAGGGAGAAAATCTAAAAAGTTCATCAACTAGCAATCTTCTGTGGTAGAGTTATATCTTATAGCAATAGGATTACTTGAAAGTATGATACAGATATTATAGTAAAGAGTATCAAGATTAACAATAGTTGCTGTATAGGACTAGAATTATTGCTTTAATAGAGGCTATAAGTTATTTATAGATAAAATAGACTTAAAGTTGATTGTAGTATAGCTAGTACTTTCTTCTTTAGAATAAATATCCCATTATATAATGAGAGCATTAAGCTTTGCACTGGAATAACCTAAATGGAATTGAATGACAAGGTTGAACTGTGAGAAAAATTCCTTGTCATAAGTATCATAATTCAATTTTATAGAAGTGAAAGTAAGTGAAAAGTTACTAGATGAACTTCATTATTTTTATCTATGATGAAAAGTATTGCAACAAGAGTATAATCAGAGATGTATGTCTTCACAATGAGTTGAACATTAGGGATTCTGTGAATAAAGATATGCACAGAAGTAAATTCTTTTTTCAATAAGTTGAAAACATCATGGTAGAAATCATTGAATTTCCAAAAATTATTCCTCCAGATAAGGTAGATCAATGGGATGACAATATAAGAATAATCAAAAATGAATTAGTGGCAAAAATTAGCTAAATCTAAGAGAGATTGAATATCTTTGACTTTTTTTGGCTCTATACAATCATAAATAGTTCTAATCTTGTTGTCTGACAAGATAAGTCCAGGAAGAGAAAGGATATATACCAGATACTCTACTGACTCAGAATGGAACTTGTGCTTCTCTGCTTTAACATAGAAACTATTCTTACAAAAATATTTGAGAACTTGATATGCTTGCAATCTATAAACATATAATTAGAGTAGATAATCATATTATCAAGATAGATCACAACACAAATATTTAGAAGATTGGAAAATATGTCATATATGAATTACTAAAGAACAATAGAAGCATTAATAAAACCAAAAATATCTAGACATTATGAACCATTCAAAATATTCATAACAAGTTTAGAAAGTAGTATCTCATCTATTACCTTTAGATATGTAAACTAGATGATACACATGATGAAGATCTATTTTAGTATATACCTAGGCTTTGTAAGGTGAGTCAAGTAGGTAAGATATAAACAGGAGTGGATAATAATTCTTTTTAGTGATACAGTCAAGTCCACAGAAATAGAGATGTAATAATTCATCCTTTTTATTGACAAAATTAACTAGAGCATTGTGAGGTAAGAAGGTTGGTCAGATAAATCTTATATTCATGTTTTCCTCAATGAATTTCTTTAGAGCTTCTTGTTTGGATGCTAAAAAAGAATAGATAGTACTAATAAGAGGTTGAGCACCTTCTTCCAGATTGATCTTGAGGTTATAAAAACAATGAGATATGAAGACTTTATAAGGGGACCAGCTCTTATACAAAATTCCAGCACTCAAATATACTAATATACTGAACCCTATATAGTTTCCACTTCCCATTAGTCAGCAATCCCTGAGCACTGCTGAACTTTGCAGAGTTTATCAAGCTGATACTGCTGCTTTCTACTATTAAGTATTGCCTAATATTCCAACATTGTCCCATTCTATATATCACTACTATGAACTTCTGTTCTTTTTCAGCTAACCTTCTAGATACTTTTATCAGAGTTACTAACCATCTAGAAAAAGTCATATTAGTATTGTTTCACCAGATTAAAATGTACTTGAGTAGTATTTAGAATAGCTGTCACTTCCAAAAGTTCTTATTCTGTTTTTTTTAGAATTCTTCTAAAGGTAAATACTACTTGTAACTTGTCTAGATAATATACTTAGAATTCTCCTAGAGATTGTAAACTTCACATATTCTATAGATATCACTCAGTTGTTTTAACAGACTTCAGCTTTTAATTTACTAAAAATGTTGGCAAATTTATGATACTTGGAAGAGATATTGGAAAGGTCTAGAGTAGACTCTGCTTTGTACATAAAGTTTACCTAAACACTAGTTGAACAAAGATAAATTTGGAAGTTGCTAGAATCTGGTAGTTTTGATATATAGAAGAAGGTCAATATACCAATAATAGTGATATTAGATCACTTAGAAGTAGATGCAGTAGTTTAGAGGTTAGTGTAGAAACTACAGAATTTAGTAATTGCAAAAAGAATTCACAAGGTTGCTAATAGTATATTGGCTATGATATATAACAGACCTTAACTTTCCTGCAAATATAAATGGAAAGTAATCAACCCATTTATTTAGTTATAATGAATATACTATATAACATCATTGTTCTGGGACTTTTTATATTCTTCTGTATGTTATGTGATTATATAATGTATATGTGACATTTTGTGACAGTCATATATAATATCATACTAGCCCCTAATCCTAAGTCCAAAAATAAGAAAATAAATGGAAAATAAAATAAAAATAAGAAAGAAAAATAAATCAAGTCTATTGTCTTTAACTCTAATATTAGATACATATCTCAAAACAAGTTAAGAAAGAAAAGTTGAATTTTAGGACAGTAAAGGTTTACTTACTTAGTTAATAAAATAATAGAATAAAGAGTTATTAATTCAAAAATCTTAAGAATAGTAAGTTAATAACCTTATATAATATTCAATTTTGAATGATAATTCTTTGAGCAATTTAGCAGTTGTCAATATTAGTAGTCTGGTAGTTCTTACCACTATTGTAAACAGATAATACTATAAACCTACTGTTTACTTAAGTTCTCATAATTAGTATAAATATTACTAGTTGGCTAAAAAGTATAATCTTTCAGTTAAATTGCCTTTTGGCATAGTTGGTTTGGTGTTAGTAAACTAGCTATATTACAGATGTACTAGTAAAGAACAAAGCTGTGATAGCTGACAAGTCTGGTTTTGAACTTACTAATATTGTTTCTGATACTATTTCTAGACTTTGTTAACTAAGATATAATTTTGGAAGTTTCTTATTCTATTACTTCTATCAACATTATTGCTAGTGGAATTTCCACTGATCTATCTCTAGTTTCTAAAAGATTTATAATATCCTTTAGAAAAATATTTTTAGCCAGGTAAACAAACTTATTGAATATTATGGTCTTCTTGCTATTGATAACACAATTTCTCTAAGTAGTATTTATTTTTTATTTCTTTATTTTAGATTTGAAGTTAGAGTTTAGTGTAATGTCATATATCTGTTATATGTCACTGTCACATGATTATATGATACATGAAAGAATATAAAAGATTCTAAAAAAATGATACAAGAGACTTACTCTTTCAGCTTTAATATTGCTGCCAAAGTTCATAATGTTTGTTTTCGGAACCTGAGACCAAATATTACCATTACTAATAGTAACCCTTCTTATTTTCTAGGCTGACATTTTAGAAGAAACAAATATTTCTGATTATACTGTCTTTATTATTTTTTCTCAAGTAAGCTGATCTAAAAGATTAGAATGTATTTTATAGCTATATGGGATATCTTGTATCTTCAAAAACCTTACTTTGTTCTTTTAAATTCTTCTAAAGATAAGTGATATATTTATAATATTATGTTAATAAAACTTAGGTTAATAACATATTAATCTCATAAAGTATATATGTATTACAATTGATACCTCAAGGATACAGCATGAAGTAGGGTAGAGGGTGATGATGATACAATTGGCTGTACTATAGTAGTCTCAGTAAGCGCCTTATATAGTAGGTGCTCCAACCTCACTTTCTTCTCATGTACAATGACTTATTGGCCTCATAGACTATGTACTGTTTTCTCATTGACTACTAGTATATATAGCATAGATACTCTTCTGTATTCTTACACTTTACTATCTATTCAATCCTCTTAACTCCTTCTCAAGTCTTTGCCTAAGTACAATCTGAGCTCTAGCTTAAGATCATAACATTTGGTAAAGTGTTGATGAGCTTACTTTACAAGAGAGGTATAGTGGAAAGAATCCATAGATGAAGCTAGGTAGAAGTACCTGTTGGACAAAACATGTGTAGTATCAACTACAAAAGGGAACCAAGATGAGTTCCAGAAGGACAAATGATATCGAGGCACTATCAGAACAACTAAGGTCTTTACAGATTATGGAAGAAGTTTCAAGCAACTATGAACAAATGAACACAGAGATGTCAGTAGCACTAGCACCAGCACTAGCACCAGCACTAGCAGCAATTAGTGAGAATGTACAGGCAGGAATATGTTATGGAATGCTTTGGATACTAATAATTTTTCTTTTCTTTTATCTAATTTCTCTGATTTTATATTAATTTTGTTTTATTTTTCCTTTTCTTTTTATTTTTTTTGGACAATGAAGAGGCATATGATACTGCAGTCACATGTCATGTCATATAATATGACATTATAAGCCTAGAACAGGGTAGAAAGATCTAGAAGATAATGTTAGGACATATGGATACAATATGGTAGCCTTGAGTAAAATGTGAAGTGGCATGGACATAAGGGCAGGTTTAATTATTAGTAGTATAGACTATGATATAGTAGTATATATAGTGTAGCAATACAGCAGAGACTCCTTATTGAGTTTTGTTGTGATCTCCACTTGATATCCTACTGAGAGATTTGCTTGTTTGTGTTACTATTGGTCTTTGTGACTAGTAGTTGCCACAACAGAATGCCAAAGAATATAGTACTGGACCCAGAATAGTTTGATAGTGACCAAACAAAATTTGAAGACTGGTGGAGAGAAATTAGACTATTCCTCAAGAGTAACAGAGTCATGGAGACCAACAACAGGATTACAGTGATCCTAGCTTGCCTCAGAGGAGGTGTAGTGGGCATATACACACAGAGAAAGCTCAATGAGCTAGATGAAGAACTTAGAACCCAGGACTGGGATGATTTTGTCAAAGAAATCAAGACATTATTTAGTGACAAGACAAAGGCAGCAGATGCTGAATAGAAGATTGAATCTTTCAAGCAAGGAAAAAAGAACATAGTAGACTTCATGATAGAATTCAATATATTGGCTATGAAAGCAAATACAGATGAGCTGCATGCCATCTTTTTATTGAAGAAGAATGTATAACCAGACATTATCAAGACGATACTAGGTTATCTACCCATAGCTGCACCAGAGACACTCAAGAAGTGGAAAGTGGCGATAATATCAGTAGGACAAGAATACAAGTCCACAAAGAGACGACACAATTATAAAACAAGCACAGGAACAAGATACAGAGGGCAAGGTCAACCTATGGACATTAGGAAGTCCAATGATAACTTCAGGGATGGGAAACTGAAGTGTTTCAATTGCAACAAGTACAGACACATGATAAAGGAATACCAATCAAAGAAGAAAGAAAACAAGCAACAATACTTTAAATGTGACAAAGAAGAGCACATTGCCAAAGACTGTAGAGGAACACAGTTTATGAAGAAATAAAAGATTTAGGAAGAATCAGATGATGAAGATGATAACAAGAAAGAGGAGGGTTTTGGAGACGATCTCAAGTAGGCATGGCACAAGAGATCTTCTATTTAAATTCCCAGAATAAATACATTATTCCAAATTGCTAAAACAGCAAAGGAAAGTGGAAATTGAACATACAAGCAAAAGTAAAGACAAAGAATGGCAAGAACTTAAAAGTGAAAACATTGGTGGATTCCAGATGCATACATATAGGAATAGACAAACAACTAGTCAAGAACAAGAGAATACAGACAAAACCACTCAACTTCCCATTCAAAGTATTTAATGTAGATAGAACAAAGAATGAAGAGGTGACCAGAATGGCATCTCTAGAAATCAAAGTTAATGGCCACAAAGAACAGTTAGAAGCAGCTGTAACAGACTTAAATGGAACAGACATGTTTTGGAGCATGACTGGCTAGTCAAACATAACCCAGAAGTCAATTGGAAGAACAGAACCATCAAGTTTATGAGATGTCCAGAAAGTTGTACAATGAAACATGAAGACATCAAGTTCAAAACTAGAAGGATAAAGGCCATGGAAATTATAGAACAGGATAATGGAGAAATTGGCAAGGAACCAGACAATATGAATCCAGAAGATTTACTAGATTATATTTGACCTTTCACACACCTATTCAACAAGAAGAAGTTCAAGAAATTACTAGAAAGACATGAATGGGACTACAAGATTAATTTGACAGCTAGGGAATTAAATGCAAAGACATACACAATGACACTAAAGAAAAAAGAACCCCTGAACCAATGGCTAGATGAACAACTCAAGGTAGAACTCATAGTGGAATCAAAATCACAATATGCAGCATCTTGTTTCTATATCCCAAAGAAAGATGGTTCATTACAATTGGTACAAGACTACAGGAAACTCAACCAGGTCATAATAAAGGACAAGATACCATTACCTCTAATTGGAGAGGTGATAAACAAATTGAAAGAAGCAAAGTATTTCAACAAACTTAACCTTATCTAGGAGTACAACAATATATGAATTAAAGAAGAAGATAAATGGAAGGTCACATTCTTGACAAACAAGGGACTATTCAAACCATAAGTGATATACTTTGGGCTATACAACTCTCCAGAAACATTTTAAAGGATGATGAATAGTATTTTCTGGGAATTACTCCATGAAGTGGTATTAGTAAATTATATGGATGACTTTGTTATACCAGCAAAGACAAAGGAAGAACTAGAAGAAATGACAATCAGGTTTTTGAAGATAGCAGAGAAATATAATTTATGTTTCAAATGATCTAAATGTGATTTTGACATGGAAGAAATTCCAATTTTAGGGGTCATAGTTGGAAGAGGACAAGTCAAAATAGAACAAGAGAAGATTAAAGCGGTAAAGGAATGGAAGACTCCAATAAAGGTCAAGGATGTGGAAAGTTTCCTTGGATTTGTGAATTTCTATCAACACTTTATCTAGAACTTCAGTTATATAACAAAGCCATTAAATGAACTGAAGGGCATAAAAGAATGGAAATAGGATAAAGAACATCAACAAGCATTCAAGAAACTCAAAGACAAGATAACAAGTCAACCAGTTCTCTCCCTACCAAAAAAAGAAGGAAAATTCAGAGTAGAAACAGATGCTTTAGGATACACAATAGGAGAAGTACTATCCCAAGAACAAGATGGGAAATGGAAACCAATAGCATTTCTATTGAGAACAATGCAACTAGCAGAAAGAAACTATGAAATCTATGACAAGGAACTACTAGCAATAGTAGAAGCATGTCAGGCATGGTTCACACCAGGGTGGAAGTCCGCAGAATGTACTCGGAGATGAGCAGACTTGTGGAATGACCTTGGCTTCAGCTTATGTGCTGCACCGTCTGTCTGCCGTGTAGTCGCAACTTCAGATGAAGGAGAGAAGTCCGAGTGGAAGTGAGTACTGAATGGTGTGTCACCATTGAACACTGGAGATCGAGTTCAATAAGAGATTATCTTTGTTGATTATCAGACTAGCAAATTACAATGCAACTACTAGTCTTATATACAAACTGATAGTATAGGAGATGCTCGGGGTTTCAGTGGTAAAACCCCTATTGCCCCGAGCAGAGGTTTCAGTGTTGAGACACTGACAGGAGTAACTTCGTCATGGAAGACTGAGTTGAATAGGAGCATCTCCATCATGGAAGACAGAATACCCAGAGGGTTACAGCACCGCCATAAAACGTGTTGCGAGAAAGGTAGCTGCCGTGGAAGGTGGGCTTGTATGGTTCAGAGGTGGCATCACCGCGGGGATGTAGTTTTCCAGACAGGTGGACTTGTATATGACAAAGCACTGACAAAGTGGAGACAATATCTGTTGGACACTATGGAACCTTTTGAAGTATAGATGGACCATGAGAACTTAAAGTATTTCTGAGAACCTCACAAACTAAATGAAAGACAAGCTCAGTAATACTTAATGTTATAACCTTAAATCCTTAGAGTGGAATAAAGGTCAAACTCTTGTATTAGAGAAGATACAAGAGAACTCAATAGAGAGCTCTTTACAAAGTAGTCTATCTTATATACCTATAAAGATAGTCCATGCTAACTACTGTACACCCTACCATAAATGACCATATGTTAAATATGTTATCCATATTGTATAACGTCACTTTTTCCAGAATCTTCCTTCTCTCAAGTCCTGTGATGAATGTTGTGACCACACCATTAAATGTGACTGATATGACAGTGTGACCAATCACTTCTAATCCTAACCCCAGAGTTCTAAAAATTGAAAAATGTAAAATAATTGAAAAGGAGATGAAAATAAAAAAATAAAAAAAAATAAATTGAAGTCTATCGTTTTGCTTTCTTACACTTAAAGTTACAAGACTATGATTTCACTCTGAGACATATGGGAAGACAAACACAAAAGCAGATATTCTTTCAAGAAAAGATCAAGTTAACATGAAAGAAGACAACAAAGATATTTAGATGTTCAAGAAAGAACTATGGAAGAGAAGGACCATAGCAGAAGTAACAATGTTGAAGAGAGAGATCACAACAAACAAGCAAGAGGTACTAGAAGAAATCAGAAGATATGGTACCAAAGAACAAGAAGTGATCCAAGCATTAGAAAAGAATGGTGGATTGACATGGGAAGAAGATGGGATTGTATATTTGGAAGGAAGAATATACATCCCAAATAACAAAAAGCTCAAAGAGAAAATCCTACAAGAGAATCATGACTCAGTGGATGTGGGACATCCAGAACAACAAAAGATGCTAGAGTTGATTAAACAAAACTATTGGTAGCCAGAACTAAAAGAAGATGTCAAGAAATATATACAGGGATGTTTTAAATATCAGTAAAATAAAGTCCAGCATCAGAAAAAGTCAGGAGAACTACATACATTGGAAATCCTACAGGGACCTTAGCAGAAAATTAGCACTGATATTCTTGGACCTTTACCTAGGTCTAATGGAATAGATGTAATAGTAGTCATTGTAAACTGGTTCACAAAGATGATTCAACTAAAGACAACAACAATGAGTATATCATCAGAAGGAATTGCCAAAATCTACAGAGATGACATTTGAAAACTATATGGGATACCAAGGAAAATCCTCAGCGACTGAGGACCACAGTTTGCATCAAAATTTATGGAAAAGCTTACAAAAGCACTAGGAACAACAAGACAACTATCCATGGCATATCATCCTCAAACAGATGGTCAAACAGAAAGGATCAATCAGAAGATAGGAACATTTCTACAGCACTATGTCAACTACCAACAGAATAACTGGATGGAATGGATTGCTGCTGTGGAATTTCAATATAATGACAAAAGATATATAGCAACAGGAAGAACACTATTTGAGTTAAACTTTGGAAGACATCCATGGAAAGGCAACCTTGTGGTACAATTGGAGATTCCAAGAGTAGAAGAGTTTCTTGCAAGACTATAGAAGAGTTAGGAACAGGCTACAAAGGCAATGGAAAAAGCATAAAAGAATATGAAAAGACAATTTAACAAGAAAGATGAAATCCTCAAGGACTGAAGGTTGGAGACAACATGTGGCTAGAAAACAGAAATATCCAATTGAATTGACCCTCAAAGCAGTTAGACAATAAAAGATGTAGACTTTTTAGGATCTCAAAGGATATTGGCTTAGGAGTATTTCAACTGAAACTTCCAGAAGGATAGGCTATTCATAACATGTTTAACAAAGACCTTCTGACACAATATATGGAGCCAAAGTTCAAGAGTCAGCACGAGAAACTGGCACCACTGCCAATGATTATCAATAAAGAAGAGAAATATGAAGTCAAGGAAGTTAGGAAGCATAGGAAATGGGATAAAGGGACACAATACCTCATATATTGGAAAGGATATGGAGATGAACATGATCAATAGATTGCAGAAACAGGATTACCTCATGCAAAAGAGGTGATTAAAGACTATTAGGCAAGATATTCAAGTCAAAACCTATAAAGAGGGGGGGAATAAAATGCCACTTTGGACAGTTTAAACCATTTATACAAATATTCAAATGTAAATGTCTTCTCAAAATAACAATAACAACAACTACATTACTGCACCTACCTCTTTGAACTCCTACATCACCAGAAAATTAAACAACATGGATGAAGCAAAGATGATGAAAGCAGAGAGGGATGACTGGACAAGGAATTATCACAAGATGCTGAAAGGATTAGAAGCAATGATAAACATACAAGGATAAGTCAGAAATATGATGAAGATTGCAGCAGAAGCCAATATGATAATCACAGAGATAGAGAATTCAATACTAAAAGCCAGTATTAACAATCAACTCATAAATGTAACAAATATCACAGGGATATCCAAAGATTTACAACACCTCATCCAAAGTGACATGGAGAATTGAGTGTTCTAAATTCAACGAATGCTAGCTAATAAATTGGATGCATATAAGGGATGAGGCAACAAGTATGTGGATGAAAATGTTTAAGAGATACAAGAGATATACAAGAAGAATGAAAACAAGAAGGAAGAAAAGGTGGAAAATGAAGAAATAATCCTAATCAAGCTATACAAGGTAAATGAGTCAACATCAACAACCAAGTCCAGCTTCATAAATAATGAAGTTGAGAATTTAATCAAGTACATGAAATTCATCTGATCTCCTACACAGACAAGGATTTTCCAACCACCTCCATATTATCAATTAATTAAATCTAGAAGAGAGCAAAACCCTGAATTCTGGAAAGAAGTAGCTATAGTATTGGTTGAGGAAAAACACAACACAGAAACATCATGAAATAGCTATTCTATAGCCATGTATCAAGAAGGTCCACCATACAAGCCATATTTTATTGCAATCAATAATCAAGGACAAGCAATAACTGGTCCCAACAAGAAAACAGTAATGATGTATATAGTAGAAGAACTCAAAGTGTTGATCTGATTTTATAAGGATATAAATCCTGAAAATGGGGTATTGTTATAATCAATATCTCAAGGATACAGCATGAAGTAGGGCAAAAGGTGATGACAATACAATCAGCTATGCCATAGTAGTCTCAGTCAGCACTTTATATAGTAAGTGCTCCAATCTTGCTTTCTCTTCATGTACAATGACTCATTGGCCTCATAGACTATGTACTGTTTCCTCATTGACTATTAGTATATATAGCATAGATACTCTCTTGTATTCTTACACTTTACCATCTATTCAATCCTCTTAACTCCTTCTCAAGTCTTTGCCTAAGTGCAACCTAAGCTCTAGCTTAAGGTCATAACAATATAGTCTTGTCATATGCAAGTCTACTCATCCAGAAATACATCCCCGCAGTGAAGTCACCTCCAAATCATACAAGCCCACCTTTCTCACAACATGTCTTATGGCAGTGCTGTAATTATCTGGGTATTCCATCTTTCACAGTGGAGATACTCTTATCCAACTCAGTCTTCCATGATAGAGTTACTCCTGTTAGTGTCTCAACACTGAAACCTCCACTTGGAGTAATAGGGGTATTACTACTGAAACCCTGAGCATCTCCTATACTATCAGTTTGTATAAAAGACTAGTAGTTACATTGTAATTTGCTAGTCTGATAATCAATGAAGATAATCTCTTATTGAACTCAATCTCCAGTGTTCAACAGCAACACACTAATTAGCACTCACTTCCATCTCAGACTTCTCCCCATTATCTGAAGTTGCAACTATGCAGCAGATAGATAGTACAGCATATAAGCTGAAGCCAAGGTCGTTCCACAAGTCCACTTATCTCTAAGTCTATTCCATGGACTTCCACCCTGGTGTGAACTGTGCCTGACAGTATTATCAGACTCTCAAGTCTGCTGTTGCTTCTGAGCAGTTCTGCCTACAATTTAATCTTACAAATTCGCACTTCAAAGTCTAAATGGCTTCATCTCACTGTAATTCTTCAACTCCGGTCCCACTGCTTGGGATACCCTTCAACACAATCTCAGGTTTCAGTGACCAGATGGCTTATTTGCCAAATGCACCACAACACTCAAGATGAATCCACCAAAGAGGCCATTCATCTCCAAGGTCTCCTTCTAGTACAATCCAACCTGGCTGAACAGTTTTGCCTGTTCCTAGCCCAAGTATCGTCCCTGCAGACAATGATCCTAATTGGGAGGATACTCCCACTAATTCTAGTACTAACAATAATATAGCTAATAGACCTACATCCTCTACTTGCTCATGGTCAAAACCTCATTGGAGCAATAATACTAATGAACAATTGGCCAAAGTACTCAGCTAACTTGCTAACACTCTTAATTCTAATCAGACTCCCAGACCCAATACTAATTCAAGGGGAATCAAAGCCTATATTCTTGATACTTTTAGTGGCACTAAGCCTGACAAGCTCAATAATTTCCTGTTCCAATACTGGCTATACTTCCATGCTAATCTAGCACAATTTGACACAGACATTGCGAAAATCAACTTTGCAATAACCTACCTTACTGGAGTAGCCCAAGACTGGTTTGAGGTAGACCTCAACCAAGAAGACCAGGATATCCTTCAAGACTGGCTCTCCAACTGGAACCTATTTGTGGATAAGCTACATCGACATTTTGGTTTCTCGGACCCTGTTGGTGAAGTGGCCAATATGCTGAACAATCTCTGCATGAAGCCTAGTGACAAGATTTCCACTTACAATGTAGACTTCATGCATTATACCTCCTAATTAGGTTGGGAGAATAGTGTTCTGTGCCATCGTTGTTACCAGGGGCTCCCCAATTGGATCCAGGATCCCATCTCTACCCAGGAATAAGGAAAACCTACCTTGTTCCAGGATATATATGCTTTAGTGATGACCATCGATCACCACTACTGAGAAAGAGACCATGAATACCACTATATAAAGCAGGCGGAAAAAGAGGCTCTTGAGTCTCACTTCTAGAAACAAGGAAAAGCTTCCACCTCTAGTTCTGCCACAGCCTCCCAGAACAAGGTAAATTTAGCTCTAGCAGCCCCATTCACCAAGAATCCTTCCTCTAAATTATCTCTGTCCCCTACTCCCAAGAAGCAACCCAATATTCCATAGATGGACCTCTCTTCCAAGCTGGCCAGCAATGGCAAGTTGACCAGTGATGAGTGCAAGAAGCGCCTTGAAAACAACCTGTGCCTCTATTAAGGTGCAGGAGACCACAAGTTAGACTTCTGCCCCAAGAAGCAGATTACAGTCTCACCTAAGGACCATGGTGCTTTAGCAACTGCTGATACTCTAGCAGCTGCCTCCGAGAAACCCTTGGAAAAATAGAGAGCAACCCCCAGGACTCCACACAGACTGAGGGCCATGTTGAACTTCCCTATGCAGCAACAAGTCCAATTCAACTCAACACATCTGCTCTTTCTGATCTTCATTCACTTTTTGTTTCCCTTACTTCTCTCTTGATCCTTGGTCAGGATCACCTTAATAAAATCCTGTTCTAAGCTCTCGTCGACTCTGGGTCTACTCACTATTTTGTAGACTCTGAATTTGTAGATACTCACTATCTAAAGATATCCGCAACTCCTCCAGTTGCTCTCCACTTGTTTGATGGTTTATCTAACAACATTATCTCTAAAATTGCCAACTTGCCTATAATTTTTTCCACCAGTGATTGCATGAATCTGGACTTCTATGTTACTCTGCTTGATTTATCTTTCTTTTTGGTCCTTGGATACAACTGGCTTACCCAACACAATCCACTAATTGACTAGGTAAATGGGTCAATAAAATTTCGTTCATCTTTGCAGGAAAATCTCACTCCTTCTTACATTGCAGCCAACACACCATTGGCATCTCCGTCCCTTTTGGACATCTCTCTGCAATTATCAGACTCCATGGTTTCTATACCTACATTTAAGACCTCTGTGTCTAACTCTGAGTGACCTAATATTGCTATCATTGGTGCTGCAGCATTCTTGCATGCATCAAAACTTCTGGGCTCCCACAATTTCGAACTCTGTCTTTACAGAAACTCCTGATCTGTCCAATGTTCTCTCTGAGTATCACGAGTTTGCCAATGTTTTCAGCAAAACTAAAGCTGAAGTTCTCACTCCTCATCATCCTTATGACCTCAAAATCAATCTAGAGGAGGGTGCTCAACCTCTGGTTGGTCCTATGCACTCTCTTTCAGCATCTGAACAAGAGGCTCTGAAGGTATTCACTGAGGAAAATCTTAACATGGGTTTCATCCGACCAACCTCATCTTCATATGGTACACCAGTCTTATTTGTTAAAAAGAAAGATGGTTCACTGTACCTTTGTATTAACTTCTGCAATCTTAACCGCATCTCCAAGAAGGATTGCTATCCACTCCTGCTTGTCTCCGACCTACTGGACTCACCTCGCAAGGCTTGGGTCTACTCAAAGATAGATCTTTGCCATGCTTACCATTTGGTTTGCATTGCCAACAGTGATGAATGGAATACTGCCTTTAGAACATGTTATGGATTATTTGAATGGTCTGTAATACCCTTCAGTCTTACCAATGCTCCCACAGCTTTCCAGCGATTCATGAACAACATTTTCTCTAACCTTTTGGATGTCTATGTTATGATCTATCTGGATAATATACTTATCTACTCAAATAACATGTCTAAACATCACTGACATGTGAAAAAAGTACTCAAGCATCTCCGCAAAGCTGGTCTTTATGCCAAAGTAGAGAAATGCGAATTCCACTCCAAGTTGGTAGAGTATCTGGGATACATCCTTTCTCCTTCTAGCCTCACCATGTCCAACGACAAGATAAAAATTATTCAAGACTGGCCAGAACCCAAGAAAGTTAAGGATATTCAATCTTTCTTAGGTTTCGCAAACTTTTACTACTAGTCCATCTTCAACTACTTAGACATTGTCATTTCATTAACATACCTCACCTGAAAGAATATTCCTTGGAAGTTCGACCCCTCCTGTCAAGATGCTTTCAACTCTCTCAAGAAAGTATTCACCTCTGCACCTATCCTCACTTATTGGATTCCTGATGCTCAACTCATTGTGGAAACTGATACCTCAGACTATGCTCTTGCTGCAATCCTTTCCATTGTTAACAAAGAGAATGAAGTTCATCCAGTTGCCTTTCACTCTCACACTTTTACTGTGGCAGAGTTGAACTACAATACACATGACAAGGAATTGCTTGCCATCTTTGAAGCTTTCAAAATTTGGTGACACTATTTGGAAGGTCTGGCCTATCCCATCGACATTGTTACAGATTATAAGAACCTTAAGTATTTTTCTACTACTAAGGTACTGACCCAGAGGCAAGCATGGTGGTCCGAGTACCTCTCCTAGTTCAACCTTGTCATCAGGTTCTACCCTGGTTGTCTCGGCACTAAACCGGATGCTCTCACTAGATAATGGGATGTCTATCTTAAAGAGAGAAATACTGGCTACGCTACAGTCAATCCTCACAACTTCAAATCTATCTTCACTCAAGAACAACTTACAGCCTCTATACAAGCTACCGTCCTTCTTTTCCCTTCTTTCTGTGCAGCTACAGTTGTAGATCTGGATACCCTACATCAAGACATCTTCTTGGCTCTCCTTAGTAATCCAATTGCTACAAAACATATCTCTGCAGATGGCTGGTGGTCTACGGACCCAAACAGTCTACTTCTCCTCGACAACAGAATTTATGTACCATCTGTTGGTAACCTCCGCATATGTATTCTCCAGTACAATCATGATCACATTCTTGTCAGACATTTTGGTTAAAACAAAATACTAGAATTAGTCCACTGCGGATACTCCTGGCCCAGCCTCCATACTGATGTACAACAATTCTGCAAGTTCTGTGTCACTTGTATGTGATCCAAGCCATAACATCATAAGCCCTACAGATTTCTCAAACAACTCTCTATTCCTGAATGACCATGGAATTCCATTTCTATGGATTTCATCGAGAAACTTTCATTATCCTCTAGATTTGACACTATCTTGGTTATAGTCAACCAGCTCACCAAGCAGGCAATCTTTATCCCTGCCTATGATACCATCATGTTTGTGGACTTAGTATGTCTATTTGTTCTTCATGTGTTTTCCAGGCATAGCATTCCTTCTCCATGTTACCTCCAATAGAGGCTCGGAGTTTGTGTCAAACTTCTTTCGATCTTTAGATACTGCTCTCAACATGCAGCTTCACTTCAGGTTATCACCCTGAAGGTGATGAACAAACCAAATGCACAAATCAGACTCTCGAGCAATACCTCCATGTATACTGTAACTACCAGCAAGACAACTGGTCTAAACTCCTATCTCTCACGGAGTTTGCCTACAATAATGCTCTGAGTGCTACTACTAGTGTTTCTCCTTTCTTTGCTAATAAGGGATATTATCCAAACATCACTGTTCACCCCAAATGCAATATTGCTTCTTCCTGAGCCTGTGACTTTGCCATAAATCTCAATGAATTACAGAGTACCCTCAAATCTGAAATCTCTGTGGCCCAACAGCATTATTAGAAATCCACTGATACACAACATTTCCCCACTTCTGATTTCAAAGTAGGTGACAAAGTCTTTGTCAAGGCTCAGTTCTTCCAAACTATCTGGCCTTCAAAGAAACTCTCCAAAAAATATCTTGGACCCTATGAAATCATCTCTCAGCCTGGCACTCTATCATTCACTCTCTGTCTTCCAGAGTTCATACACTCTGTCTATCCAGTCTTCTATATGTCCATGCTTGAACCCACCACATCCAACACTTTCTCCAAGAGAATACAGCCAGCCCCTACTTCAGTCATAATTGATGGGGAACTAGAATATAAAATTTCTCAGATAGTGGATTCTAAAATCAATTACTGATGGACATGCAAACTCTTGTACAAGGTGATCTGGCTAGGGTATGAAGACACTAGGGATGAATCCAAATGGATTTCCGCATCCGAACTCACTTATGCCCCTAACTTGGTATCCGATTTGCACATTGTATATTCTGCCAAGCCTGATCCTCTCCCATTATCCTGAACATGCTGTTGTATTTGTCCCCTGCCTCCACACATTTTCCAATGGGAATTTCCTTCATTTCTTAGTATATTCTGTCTGCTTATTTTCATTAACCCTCAGCTTCTGCGCACTTTTTGGGGTTTTCTTTTCAAACTTCTTTTTATTTTAATCCTTACTTTCTTACTCATTTCATTCACAGAAAATAAAAAAGTTCTATTAAATAAAATGAAATCAATATACTAACAGGAGGTAGATGATGGAGTCCCCTCCTCCTGACTTTCTCCGGAGCCATCCTCAGACCTCTCCTCTTCATCTCTGCTCTCCTTCTTTCCAACTGCTTTTTTCAAACCCCATTTCTACTCCATCACAGCCTCAATTCTCTCCAATTGGGCTGTGTTTCTCTCCTGGCCTTCCACCAAGTCCCAGAGAGACTTTCTAACTCCTCGGTACTCCTCCACAAGTTCCTGGAATGTCTTTTTGATGGCACTTAGAACCCTGCTATAAGTGGGAATCATGGCCAGGATATTGGTATTGGTGTGGGATACACACCGCTGCTTGAGTACGATGCACCCAGCATAGGCAAGAAAGCAGCTATGAAGAAGAAAATTATTAAAAAATAATAATAATAAATATTAAAAAAATACTTACCTTGAGGAGTGCACCAGGCAATCCTACCTGGCACTTACACACTTCTTACAAGGGTTAGCACTCCCTATTTTAATTGTGGCACCCCCACAGTACTTCCTCTGTTACTTCCCCCTAGCCTTCTTGGAGAGCTATTGCTTCTCCTCATCTTTGGTGGCAATCTCTTTGTGTTTGGATCCCACGACCTGGGATCCTTGAGCCCCCTCCAATAGGATGGCCTCTTCCTCTAGCACCTTGTCCTGGAGTCATTGGAGGTACTCCATCGTCCTCCTCTTCCTCTTCTCATGCCTCCACTACATCTCTTACCACTGTTTTTCCAGAATCTTGGTGTTGTTTTGAGAAATGTTGGAGGGGGCGGGGGAAGACATAATGATACAGAAACAAGAGTGAAAAACTTCCTTTTTCTGTTTATATATTGTTGACCTAGGTACCATCACGGGATTCTCAAATAAAGTCAATAGGACTTCAAAGGCTCAGTCCTAAGAGGGGAATACTGTCATATGCAAGTCTACTTGTCTGGAAATACATCCCCATGGTAAAGTCACCTCCAGATCATACAAGCCCATCTTCCACAGTGGCCATCTTTCTCACAACATGTCTTATGGCAATACTGCAATTATCTGGGTATTCCATCTTTCACAGTGAAGATACTCTTATCCAACTCAATCTTCTATGATGGAGTTACTCCTGTTAGTGTCTCAACACTGAAACCTCCACTTGGGGTAATAGGGGTATTACTACTGAAACCCTGAGCATCTCCTATACTATCAGTTTGTATAAAAGACTAGTAGTTACATTGTAATTTGCTAGTCTAATAATCAATGAAGATAATTTCTTATTGAACTCAATCTCCAGTGTTCAACAGCAACACACTAATTAGCACTCACTTCCATCTCAGACTTCTCCCCATTATCTGAAGTTGCAACTATGTAGCAGATAGATAGTGCAGCACATAAGCTAAAGCTAAGGTCATTCCACAAGTCCACTTATCTCTAAGTCTATTCCATGGACCCTGGTGTGAACCACACCTAACAAGTCTTTAAGATAGGTTAGTGGTAGTCTTGTACAGGCTATTAACTAGTATATATAAGGTAAACATTCTATATTAGAAACTTTATCAAGTTCTCTTGTTACAAGATTCTTCTTTTGACTAGTTACTAAATTTCAAATCCCAAGTTATAATATCTAAAACTTATCATAAAGCTCTTTGTTCTTCCTACTTGAAGTGATAGAAGAATCCTATCAAGTTAGAGAAAGCTAGTATTTTAAGTAAGTCAATAAACTACCTATTAAAAAGAGAGCTATTGGTAGTCATATATTTATTTAAGGAAAAGTTAGATGGGGATAGTCAAAGAGTAAAATTTAGGGCTTGTATCATTGTAAAGCACTTTTTATAGGTACCTAGAGAAGATTTCATGAAAACTTTCTTATTTATAGCTAAGTTTACCACACTTTGAGTTTTTCTTGTATTTACTGTCTATATAGATTTTGAGATTTATCAAGTCAATGTTATTACTATGTATCTTCAAGATAATCTTGATGAAGAAACTTATATAAAACTTCTAGATAGTATTTAAAAGTTGGGATCAAATAGTCACTTTTAGAAGTTACAGAAAGTTTTATATAGTTTAAAGCAAGCTAGAAAACAATGTTAGGGTGACTAGTAAGGTCTGTAAGGTTTTGTGGACTTTCATAATCTCTAAGAAAACCTAAGTTTTATTAATACAGTATTATAAATATATCACTTATCTCTAGAAGAATATAAAATAACAAAGTAAAGTTTTGAAGATACTAGATATCCTATATAGCTATAAAATACATTCTAATCTTCCAGATTGGCTTGTTGAAGAAGAAATAATAATGACAGCATGACTAGAGATATTCTTGATAGAAATATCTAGAATGTTAGTCCAGAAAGAAAGAGGAGGTTATTATTAATGACAAATAGAGTATTGGACTTAGAAAACAATAGTAGAAGGCAACAGAGCTGAGAAACTAAATACTACAGGCTTTAATAGCAATGTTTGGCCTCAGATCAAAAAAGCAAATACTACAAACTTTGTTAGCAGTGTTCAGTCTGAGATTTTGAACTTTGCAGGCTTTTGCAATGGTATTGAAGACAGAATTATAGGTTTCCTTCCAGACAGTAGAAAAAGTATCTTTATGAAATCTTAATGAAATTGGATTTTACATATGTATTTGCTGATAACTGCTTATATATCAAATAAGAATAAAAAATTATTCTCATAGTCCTTGTTCATGTTAATAATATTGTGTATATATCTCTATAGACATTTTTTCTTTTCCATCTCATGTACTACATAATTTACTTCTTCTATTTTTGCATAGTTTTTTATCTACTTCAGTCTCAACTCATGATTCTGAGTGCTTATTATTACTCTAGATCTCTACTACTTATTTCAACAGGTTATGGGCACCACCTGTCTATAATTATTGATCAGACTTACATTACAAACTCCACACATTCCTTTTATCACCCACATTCATTTTTCTTGATCTCAAAATGTCAAACTCTGCTGGATCTTCTCAAATCAGTGGATTTAATTGACTTGATAACATTTCATCACTCAAAAATAACAGTACCAACTTCCAGA
>JAJOHK020000620.1:0-22429 GCA_022457215.2 Leucocoprinus gongylophorus
GGTAGATGAGTTATGAACATAAGGACAGGGCATGGACATTAGAGTAGGACAATACACAGTCATAGCACAGATCTTGGGACTTTATATAAATAGTCGGTAGAATACTGTTGTGGTTCCCTGTCAAGTTCTCTTATAAATACACAACTCATGTTCCCACTAGATATCCCTCCTGTGAGATTTATTGCTTGTGCTGCTATTGGACATTGGTCTAGTAGTTGCTACAACATAAGATCTCAGGTCAAGGAAATTAATACTACAAGTTTTAACAGTAGTATTAAGTAAGAAGTCTAGAACTTTATAAGTCTGAGTGGCAGTATTAGAGTTGAAGAAGAAAGTTCCCTTATATTTGCTTGTTCTTTAAGATTGCTGTAACTCAAAGCAAGAAGGATTGACCAAAACTTGATTTGTTCAAAGTCTGCTATCTGTATAAACTGTGATATATGAGAGTTCAGACAATGAAATTCTACTACCTTCTCTAGTGCAAAGATAAGATACAACAACCACTATGTTTGTTTACAGTTGATTTTTTTGGCCATTATAAAGTACTTTAAATTCTTGTGATTTATCCAGACTTCTACCAGGATTTCTATACTTCCTAAAAAGTATTACTACTTCTCAAGGGCCTATATGACTGCTAGCATCTCCTTGTTCTGAAAGATATCATTCATCATAGTATAAATGTAGTAAAACTGCTAGTTATTCCAAAGAATATTACCAAAGGTTTAAAAGACCATAGTTCATATAGAAGATAGTCTTTCACTCATCTCTGAACTTTATACAAACATTATTGAACTCCCAGTATATATTCAACTTTGTGAAATATTTAATGCCTTGAAGCTTGAACACCAGTTCAGAGATTAGCAAGAGAAAGGATTCAGTAGTCTTGAACTAACTAACTGTAAGAAGCCATTCTTCTTCTTAATGAAAAATACTGGCATAGCCATTGAAGACTTAAAGGAATGTATGTGATCAGTATAAAGATTCTCAGTGGAAAAAGCATCACACTCAGATTTTCCTGTAGATGACAATAGATTATACTCTTATAAGGTTTTAAAGTATTTAAGACCTTTTTGAAGATAATAGCAAGAAGACTTTATACTCTTAAATAATATCTTAGGCTCTCTTGAGTTGGTATTCACTTGAGAGACAGTGTGGTAGCTATTAAGCAAGCCAAACTTCAGACTTGGAGTCTATTAGAACAGGCTTAGCAGAATATAATATTATTCTCCAGAGAACTATAGAGAAAGTGATGTTATCTACTTACAAAAGAAATAAGAACACTAGAACTTGTCATATACAAGTCCACCCATCTAGAAATTACATCCCCACAGTGATATCATCTCCAAATTATACAAGCCCATCTTCTATAGTAGCCATCTTTCTCACAACATGCCTTATGACAGTGCTGTAACCATTCAGGTATTCCATCTTCCATAGTGGAGATACTCCTATTTGACTCAGTCTTTTATGACAGAGTTACCCCTGTCAGTGTCTCAATACTAAAACCTATGCTTAGGATAATAGGAGCTTTACCACTGAAATCCCAAGCATCTTCTATAATATCTGTTTGTATATAAGACTAGTAATTACACTGTAATTCACTAGTCTGATAATCAACAAAGATAATTCTTATTGAACTCAATCCCCAGTGTTCAACAGCGACATACCAAATCAGCACTCACTCCCATCTCAGACTTTTTCCTATTATCTGAAGTTATGACTACATGGCAGACAGACAACACAGCATATAAGCTGAAGCCAAGGTCATTCCACAAGTCTGCATATCTCCAAGTCCATTTTGCGGACTTCTACCCCAGTGTGAACCACACCTGATAGAACTATACTAAAAAGCAATGTGATCTACTTGTAAAAGAAATAAAAATATTAAAACTATATTAAAAAACAATATCATCTACTTGTAAAAGATTAACTATAAGGAACAGGCATCTGATGTCAAAGATGAAAGCAGTGGACTTAATTTATTTTCATTTTCTTTTCTACTCTTTATTTTCCTTTTGATTTATTTTTCATTTTTCTATTTTTAGAACTTAGAGTTAGAGTCAGAGTAACAAGATCATGCAGTCACATCAGATGACATGGTCACAAGTCACATGATTCATGGAAGGATGTAGAAGGTTCTGGAAAGATGATATTATACAACATATGTAACACATGTTAACCTTAAGGCTAATACATGGCTGTCTAAGGTAAGTTAGAAGTAGCTAGCATGGACCATGTGGATTTAGTATATAAGGTAGACTATCTTGTACAGAGTTCTCTATCGAGTTCTCTTATATTAACCCTAATACAAAGTTCTTTCTCTTGATCAACTCTAAGATCTTAAGTTTGTAACATCTGAGAGCATATTCAGAATAGCTACAAATATTTGAATAATAGGATAATGTAGAAACATAACTAATTAGAAGCTAGAGAAATTAGAAATACACTTATGAGTAAAAGCAACCAGTAAAAATACTGGAAAAGAAAATAATCAGTACTCATAAGTAAAAAAAGAGTATTAGACTAATCTTAGGTTGCAAATAGAGAAAGGATCATGTGCTTTCAAAACCTCAGAAGTCTTCCTTAAAGTTTTGGTCTCTATTTTCTATTTCTATTCTTTGTACTTTGAAACTAATATATAAGCCATAAGTAGAAGAAAGTAAGATAGAGAACTGTTATGATTGCTACAATCTATATCTCATGTTCTACAAGTGTTTGCCTTATATTAGACATATGTTGGAGTTTATTTCATACTTAACTTATAATTAACTGTACTTTGCATTTTTCTCATATAATATCAGTTAGCATCTCATGAAGTAGTAGAGGTCTCCTCATATTTTCCTCATTCCTTTCTTCATTGTTTTCTCAAGAATATATTACTTATTCCTTATAGCCACTAGGTATACATAGTAGTAGATACAGTTCTATATCTTTATGCTTTACTAATTAATCATCTCCTTTATCCTTTCTCAAGTCTTTGCCTTAGTTATACTCTGAGCCAAGCTTAGGATCATAACAAGAACCTCCATCTGAATTTCCCCACTCATGAGCAGTTTAATCACTATTTCATTGAGTGAACATTGTTAGTATCTTTTATCACTTTCAGACAAGTTTTGGAAAGTTCTAGCAGTCTGGAAAAAGCTAATAAGATGAGTATCAGTTGGTATCATCAGTTGTAATATTTAACTTGAAAGGTATCTTTGGAGTGCATTATCTGAAATAGATAGTATTATGATGGGCTTTTGAGAAGCTATCTAATTTATTTACTAGATTTTCCAAGAGGGCTTGTTATATAGTATAAGGTTCATTGTTTAGGAATGTGTTAACAAGAGAACATGTAGATGTTCTTTATCTATTTTTTTCATAATTATTTTTTCTACTTTATATATTCTTAATACTGACATTATTCTCTCTGAATTCTTTAGTATATAGTTAAGAACTAGTGTTGCATAGTTTTTGTTGTACTCTATTATAACCTTTTTTCTACTTGACTTATGTTAGCATGATCTCACCAATAGTAGTCCAAGAGTTTATTGAAGTTTCTTTGGCAAACACTGACTTAAAGTCTTAAATGTGCAGTAGAAGCTAGAAGATAGTTCTCATAGTAGTCTAAGCTTGCTTGAAGACTAAGAAGAGATGTTGAGAAATTGTGGCAGTAGCATAGAAGTTCAATGCTTTAAGGTCAAAAAGTATTCCAAATATAAAGAAGCAATCACCAGTTGTAGAAGAAAACTCTGTAAATGTTATGACCTTAGGTTTGGCTCAGGTTGCAACTTAGGCAAAGACTTGAGAAAGGGATAAGAGTAGATGCAATTGGTAAAGCCTAAAGATACAATACAATATCTACTCTATATATATTAGAAGCCCATGAGGAAAGTGTTCAGAGTACATAATATAGATAAGTCATAATACATGAGGTAGAAGCAAGGACATAGCACCTACTACATGAGGTGCTGACTGAGATAATTGTAGCACAGCCGATCATGTCATTATTACCCTTGACCCTAGTCTATGCTGTATACAGGAGGTGTCAATCATAATAGTAAAGTAGAAAGTTAACAAACTACCATTTCCAAAGTCTTCTATTACTGTGGGAAAAAGACTAGAACAATATATGTTGAGGATATGCACTCTTAACCTATCTATCTATCTTTTAGAGATCTTAATAACTAGATCAGTAGATCAGATAGTAGATTATATGCACTTCTTTCTTTTGCCAGTCAATCTCAGTGTTGCAATACTTTAGCTACATAAATCTAAGGATAAGATCCTGTTTTCCAAGACTTAAAACTGTAAAAAGAGTTCATTTTGCATAAGTTTTATACTAAAGAATAATGTTCACTACTTTAAATATCTAGTCCACTTCATTAGAAGCCCTGTTTATATTATACACTAATATAGGTTTAGATAGCTTGTGGATATTTATTACAAAATAAACTACTCACTTGTTTGTGATATCTGAGCTTTGGATATACTCTCAAATGTTTAGAAGTAATTCAGAAGTTTAAGAAAATGATAATAATAAATAATAATAAAAGATGTTATTAAGTCCAAGGTCTAATCTTCAAATATATATAAAATAGTAATATGTGGGCATCAAGAACACTAATAATAGAATGTGGTAGAAGTTTTTTCTTTAAAAATAATAAACAAGTAATAAGAGAACCAGAGAGACAGAAATTTCAGGTATGTTATTAAAGTTAAAGATGGTGAACTTTGTTTTTCTGAATATTTTATTTTATTTTATTTTTACTTCTATTTATTTTCTTATTTTAAAACTTATAGTTAGAGTTATAGTATGATATCATACACATGCTTCTTTCTTTTTTACTACCATCTTGTATAGTAGTGCCCAACAGAAAACTAGTAAATACACAATTTTCTTTTGATATTAGTTCAACTTCAAACCCTCAAGCACATCTTGATACTCTGAACATGGAGAATGACATTAATATGGACCCTCCTAGAGAGAGATCTCAAATAAACTCAAAGAACAACTCTAGAAATTTATCTATCGTCTCCACAATATCTTCCAAATCTTACTACAAATGTATGGAAATTCAAAACCACAACCAATTATGGTGCAATCAAGTAGAAGATAAGTACAATGCTCATTCCCCAGATACTAATTGTTATGATCTTAAGTCCTTAGAGTAAGACAAAAGAACAACTCTTGTATTGAGTAACACAAGAGAACTCGATAGAGTTCCAAGTACAGAGTAGTCTACCTTATATACTAATTCCCATGGTCCGTGCTGACTACTGTGCACCCTACCCTAAATGACCATGAGTAATACATGAGGCCAACATGTGGTGTCCATGTTGTATAACGTCACTTTGTTCTAGTTCCTTCTACTTCATTCTCCTAAGTCCCGTGATCAGTCTTGTGACTACACCATCAAGTTGTGACTGATGTGACAGCGTGACTGATAACCCCTAACCCGAGTTGTTCTAAAAATAGAAAAAGAAAAGAAAAGAAAAGGAAAAGAGAAAATAAAATAAGAAACGAAAATAAAAGTTAAGTCCATCGTCAACAATCTTGACACTAATGTAGAAGAGATTAACATCTCTAATAGTTCAGTTACTGGCAACAATCCCAAAGGTAAACAATGTGAATTCAACAAAGCACTGGCCTTAAATAACATGTTGCCTCCTTCTATAGCAAACATGGTGAACAATCAATACATTCCAAACTCACAGTAATTCAAATTTTCCCTCAATTACAACATTAATAGTCTTTCTAAACCTAATGCTTAGGATGGGGAGGCCTATCCTATTTCTATCTTCAGACACATAGAGTTTTTGGAAATCAATTCCAAAAATATATTTACTTTTTTACTGCAAATAGCTAACTTCATCAAGACTAGAAAAGGAAAAGTCAAATATGATAAGACATTAGATGTTATGGAATTACAAAGGTTTGGTAAAGCTGTATGCAGCTTTATCTCTGCTATCTACAAATCTAGCTGGAATACTCTTTCTGTTGATAAGCATAACAATTCCATTAGGAAATTTATTGCAAGTAAATTTACTTCCAAATCCCTGAAAATTAAAGTAGGTTCAACTTCAGGCAATTCTAAAGAAAAAGCAGTAGAAATCATCAAACTTCCCCTCCTATTCCTATATGCTCACCTAAGAAAGTTTTGAAAAAATCAAAAAATTTTGGCAAAGGTAAAAAATCTACAATAGTAACAAACACTAATTTTAGGAAGTTGTATGCTCAGGCAACTAGTTCAAAAGTTTCTGACATCCTCAAGTTAAAAGACAACTATTCAAACCTTCTAGCTGAAAAGATTGAGAACATCCACAAGATTATTAACAACATAGATAAAACAAAACCACAAATCAAAATGACTACTAAAAAACCCTCTTACAAACAAGTTATTGTCCTAATGAGCAAGACTAATGTTGACAACATTATAGCATCATTGACTGGCCATGTTACTAATATCAATAGAACACTCAAGAACATCAAGTCTAAAGTCATAGTGGATTATATTTGACCTGAAACAATAGGGATTATTATTGTCTCAAATGCTATAGCAACTTCATCTAATCTTCAGGTCATCAAAAACTATGTCAAGAATGTAGAAAATATTATGTTAGAAGATGTCTAGGTTCTAAGACTTTCTCAATCAAAGTCTTACTTAAAAATAATAGAAATTCCATATTTCAGGAACAATACTAACCTCTCTATTACTCCAGATATTGTTAAATCAATCATCAAGTCCAATCACATTTTTAATAATTTATCACTCACTTCAAGACCTAGAATTATCAAAGTTTCTTCCAAATATAACATAGCAATTGTCTGGATAGATATTTGGAATGCTCAAAGTAGTAAAAAAGCAAAAATGCTAATCAACAGATATTTTAATGTTGGAAGACATATTGCTATCATTTGTGGAGCAAACATGAACCTAGGTGTCTTTCAATGCAAAAATTGCTAGAAGTAGAAATACACTACTTTTGTATGCAAAATTCAAGGAGTGAAATACATTAAGTGCAATAGACCTATCATCACTTTATATGGTGTTACAAAGTAAACTTCAAGATAAACCCTCCAAAACTCAAAACTAAATAAGAGGAATCATGTCTCCATTTGTTCAAATGCTCAAACTGCAAAGGTGATCATCAAGCTGACTCTAACTTATGTTATTTTTAGAAGCACTGATTCAACAAAGAATAGCATATAAAAAAGTACTAAGAAATTCATGATATTAAAAATAAATTGATTTACTTGGCCATAAGTGATATTCAAGTATGATTTTAAAAAGCATCAATATTTTTTCTCAGAATGTTTGAAAGAACAAGCTACTTACTAACATTATTTTGAAAGTACAAAGAGATTTCAATATAATTTTTATTTAAAAACCACTATGGTCATTTATAAGGTCTATCTCTAGTTTCTCTAATAGGGAAGGAAAAGAATTGGTAGGCATTTCTAATCATCCTAATTAGATTACTTTTTTTAGAAATCTATCAAACTCCAAAGACTTACCAAGGATTATCATATATATTAATATTTGTCTTGTAAGTCTTTACTTCTCCCTTCATAAAGACATCTTTGATTATAAGAACATCTTTTACATTTCTTTCTTCAATTGTGGCTCTATTTATTTCATGCTGAATATATATTCTAATTCATCACAATTGGCCTTAAGTATTTTAAGAATACTGAGATCAACATCAATAATATTCTCATTATGACAGGCAATTTTAATATCAGAGATAGTTTATGGGATCTTCTATTTCCATATCATTTGATCTATAGTAACATACTTACTGATATTGCTGACTCCTTTCAACTATGTATTTCTAGCCCTATAGTTTAAATTCCCACAAGATATACAGACAATTGTGACAGTTTCAACTCAGTCATCAATTTGATATTTTTTAGACTAACCTCAGAAGAATTCAACCACCACTCCATTTACACAGATTGGAGGTTCTTGTCAGATCATGCTCTACTTACAGTAAAAATTTTAGTTTTCAAAGAAAACATTCAAACTAGAAAACATATGATTGTCAAAAATAGCAAAGAAGAAAACAACTTCATTAAGGAAGTCATATGTTAATCAATACTATTTACATCCACAACAAAGAAAATCTTAAAAGCATTGTACAAGAATTTACTAACAATATGAATGATATCTGGTACAAATATTTGAAATTGGTCAATATTACAAAGCATTTGAAATCATAGTAGAATAAAAACTGCCAGAATTCTCTAGAAACTTATAGAAATCCAAGACAACTAGATGATTGGAAAGTTTTCAAGAAAGCAGTCAAGATCTCTAAATGGAAATTTTTTAATAACAAGATACAAGAAATTTCAAACAAAAGAAAAGGTTCTTGGGAACTCATGAATTAGGTCAAGAAAAGAAAACTCCTGGCTATTGAAGCTATTAAACACAATAGTCATCCATATCTTGAAATTATAGACCTTTGACAAGCCCTTCATGATTCATTCAATCTGGCTCAACATCAACAAGTTGATATATCACTATTAGATGAAATTCCAGATAATACTCTGACTGAGTGGCTGCCTTTCTCAAATAAGGAATTCCTTTCTGCTATATACAAGTATAGCAATGATTTGACTCCTGAACCTGACAAGTTATCTTGGAGGCATCTTAAAGAAATCATTAAGGATTTAGAATGTCTCAATAAATTTATTAACATTGCTAATACATATATTAAATTAGGATATTGGCTATTGCACTTCAAAACATCTACATCTATCATCATCTCCAAGCCTAATAAGGCTTCATATGACACTTCTAAGATATCCAGGCCAATCATCCTTCTAAACATGCTTGGCAAATTAATTGAGAAAGTAATTAGTGAAAGGCTTCAATTCTAAGCTTTATCAAAAACTTTCATCCACCCTTGTCAACTAGGTAGACTCAAACAATGATCAATGGTGGGTGTGAGTATTATCCTAACTTATCTTATTTGTGCTAGTTGGGTCAAAAATTGCTCAACTAGTACTTTAGCTTTTGACATTGTTCAATTTTTTCTCTCCTTAAACCATCAACTATTATCTAAAATCCTGAATAAGGCAGGCTTCAATTCTAGAGTTTGTCAATTCTTCAATAACTACATGGTTGGCAGAAAAACCAAATATTTATAGAATGACTTTTCTTCTTATTATTTTGATATTAGCTCTGCCTTATTTTCTATTTTATCTGCTCTCTACTTATCACTGATTTTTTATGTTTTTGAAAAAAGATTAAAAATCCTAAAAATACCTGTTTTGGTTTTATCTTTTGTAGATAATAGACTTTTCATTGCTCAAAACAAATCTCTTTATATTTCTAACTCAAATCTTTTTTGTAGTTATAAAATTATGTCTTGTCTTTTCAAACAATTTGGTTTAATTATAGAACATGGGAAAACTGAAGTCTTTCATTTTTCCAGATCTCAAGGAATTTTTAATTTCTCTCTGTTGGATCTCTCTATCTTAGGAGGTTCTGTGCTTTGCCCTAAAGAAAGTTGGAGATATTTAAGGTTCATCTTTGACATAAAATTATACTTTCACCAATATATTGATTTCTATGCAAACAAGACCATATCTATAGTCAAAAGCATGAAAATGCTGGAAAATTCATCAAGAGGTCTTATCCTATTTCAAAAATACCTTTTGTATAGATCATGTGTTTCTTTCATTATATTATATGGATTTCTACTGTAGTTTTATAACAATACCCCTTTATCATATCTGCTCAAAGTCGTCAGAGTCATGCAACACAGAGCTGCTATTTGAATACTAGAGTATTTCAAACATCTCTATCATTGAGTATTGAAGCTATTGCAGGCCTTATCCCATTATATTTATATCTTCAAAAGCTGGGTGGAAGGCTATAACTTTGTACTCATTCACTTCCTCCTAATCACATTATCAACTCTCTATTAGAGGCAAGACACTTCTTTAACCAACAACATTATTAGCTATTAATAAAGAACTTATTCTCAAAACAGAAATTAAAAATCAAGGGGTCCATCATAGATACCAATAATAGATTAAATGGGATTTTAAAGTCTTTTGATCTGTTTAATCATGAATTTTCTCTTGGTAATAGATTAGTTGATTTATTTTCTAGTCACTTTTTTTTTCTTTCAAATAAGAAAAGTATTAAATCTAGAAAATCTCATCTTTACAAACTCAATGAAGTTGTATTCAATACTTCAACAGATTCCAAATCTGCTGTTATCATATTGGATACTAGCATCAAAAACAGTATTGTAACTTCGATCTTACATATACATATTCATAATTCACTAGTTATCAAAACCATCTATCATATTACAAACATCATCTCTACTGAAGCTAAACTGTTTGCAATTAGATATGGATATTGTTATCACTAACTCTATCCATACTACAAAAAGAATATTTGATTTGTCCATTTATCCTTATCGAACCCAAATAGCTTTTATTTCTAAGGAAATTAGATATTTCTTTGAAAGTAATCATTGCAATTCCATGGAATTCTGGAATTGTCCAAGTCAAGACAAGTGGTTACTTCATGATAAAAAGACTAAAAACTTCAACCTAACCCCTTTATTTCCTTGCAAGTCCTCACAAGAATTCAGTTGAAAAAAACAAATGCAAGAATCTTCTAAACAAGTGGAAAATAAAGTTTCAAGCTTCAAATGACAAAGAGAGAAACTTCCTAGAGCTTCTTGATAATAATTTCAACATTATCAAACCTATATATTTGAAAAGAGAATCATAGCTAAAGCACTTTGATCATTCTAATTCACTATATACTAGAGCTACAAGAACCATAGTTAATTATGCTCCTATTGGTAAATATTGGTCAAGATTCTTTCTATGAGATGAATTTGCATATCTATGCAGCAATTACCCTATTAAAATGAAAAGACATATACTTCACAAGTGTAAAAGATATAACAATTACTAGAATTCAAGAAGAGACATATTAGCTTATTTCATTCTTTTTCTAAAGTTTAATAGTGGTGCTTTTTCTTTCAGAGAAAGCATCACATAGTATTTTTAAAGAGGGTGTTGACAAGCCCTCTTTATAAAATAGTTTTTCCTTTTTCTTTGTTTCTTTTTTCTTTTATTATCCTTTTCTTTTTATTTTAACTTTTCTTTTCTTTTTCTTTATTTTATTTTCTACATATTATTTCCATCTGAGTGTATGTAACTGTGTATGTAGTTACCATAGTCTGCTATTAAGCTCCACATTATAAATTGTTGATTTAAAAAAAGAAAAGTATGACATCATATGTAATTGTTATAAACTTTGTCACATATTAGTTATATATATCATAGTTATGATCATATAACATAAAATAATGTAGAAGATTCTAAAAGAATAATATCATATAGTATATTATGTTATGGCAACTACTAACCAAAACAGTTAATAGTTTACTAAGTAGTCTTATAATGAAGAATCTCATAGAGATTACAAGAGGACTTAATAAGAAATCTACAATATATTGCTATTCTATTTATACTAATAATACATGGTCTGTACTAATAATAAATAATCTTATCTTAATGTCCATATGTCAGCTATAAATGTACTATATATATATTATAAAATGAATATATTATAAATACATATCTTAATATACTTTCTTCCAGTTCTTTTTACAATATTCTAGAACAATGTCATTATGTCATGTGATACATTATATAACAAATAAAATTTAAGAGTCTAAGTATACTATAACATATTAATAGTATACTAATTTTATGTAGTCTTTAAGATAGGTTAGTAATAATCTCACACAGACCACTAGCTAGTATATATAAGATAAATACTTTATACTAAGAACTTTATTGAGTTTTCTTGTGTTAACATAATATAAGATTCTTTTTTTAATTTATTTGTCAGAAATTATAGAAATAGACTTAAATACTTGTTATTTTTGTTTTTGATTTTATTTTCATATCTTTTATTTAAATAAAAGGAATAATGTGAAGGTTATACATATCATCTGAATGGTTATATCAGTCATAGTTATATATTATATGGAAAAATCAAGAGAAAGATCTATAATAGTTAATATCATAATAATACAAGATAGAATAGTCTATTTATACTAAAAACTCCATTAAGTTCTCTTGTATTATTTAATACAAGAGTTACCTTTTGTTTATCACAAATAAGATACTCACTGGTTGTAATACTTGAGCTAAATAGTGTTTCAGAGGTTCAGGATAAGGATATGATGATTAACAGATGATAAAAAGCATCAATAAGAATAATTGACATTGTTAAGTCTGAAGTCTAACTCTTAGATACAGAGGTATATATACAAAAGAGTGATGGTCCATGCACAAGCTGTTGCTATCACATGATCAAAACTTATACCTGATGGGAGCTGTCATCTGTCATAGCAGCTGCCAGGCTAATTTTAGAAGGTAACTAATTATGTTACTATATTGATATGCCTGTATCTCTACCAATACTTATTACTTTGAGATGTATCATATATTGTTGTAAACAGATTAATGAGCACTTTCCAACACAAGTTCAATTGTACAAATCTGTTTAGCCGTTCATGAGATATTAGCAGATGAAGCTTTTACAGCTACTGATGGTCTGATATATCAGTCATTTGTTGTTGCTTTTGTACATCCCACATATGTGGATAGCCCTCATTTGGGACTTTCCAGTGCAACTTAGTTTGTAAAAATCAGTCTACTGGTTGTAGAGATACAAGCTGGATGAAGTTTGTAACATTGTTTTATCACTTGAACTTAAGCTTAAGTTGTAAAATGTGTCTTCTAAGTTACTACTTTTAATATATTCTTCTATTGATAGTATAGTAAACCTATCATTTAGTAATTAGGATATACATTTCACTAGCCACTCTATACAAAATTCTAATGATTACTTAGATTACTACCTAATTTCTCTTGTTTTATAGACTCTAGTTGCTATGTTATTTTAACATCCTTCAATGTATTTAAGCTCTCTATTAGTTTTTTCTATTGATCAATAGTTAATTATCTAATATCCAACCTTACTAGACTATATAATTCAGATCTCTATAATAGTAATATTCCTTAATAAGAATAGAACAAGATTTCTAGACAATATTTATATTTATAAAAATATCTGCAGAAAAAATAGTAATAATAGTAATAATGTGGTAAGGGATAGCTGCTTAAAGACCAGGATAACTGAAGAATCCTATGGTATTTTAAGGTTGAAGAGTAAGAGAAAGGTAGTTTACTAAGTTAACTAGAATATCTAGTTAATCTTGTATATAGCTTCAAACTAAGCAGAGAAGTTAGTATTTTTAGATCTCTCTACTAATAAGATTATAATCTGATTCTAAATTACTGTTTGGAGTTTATAGTAGAATTTAATGACTATTGTTAGAGTTAAAGATAATAAACTCTATTTATTTTATTTTATTTTATATTTATTCTCTTATTTGGAACTTAGAGTTAGGGTTAGCATAATGTTACAGAATATGACTAAGATATGATACCTAACACAGTTACAGATCACATAATTATATCTGAGAATTACTAGTATCTTGTTATAACCTTAAGCTAGAGCTCAGGTTGCACTTAGGCAAAGGCTTGAGAGAAGTTAAGGGGATTTATAGAAGTGGTAAAGCATAAGGATACAGGATAGTATCTACACTATATATACTAGTAAAGAGTAAAGAAGTGTGTAATACATAAGACAAACAACATGAGGAAACAATAAAGATTAGGTGAGGAGGTAGCACCTACTACATGAGGTGCTGACTAAGACTTATTGTAGTGCAGCCAATCATATCATCATACCCTCTACTCTTCTCTATGCTGTCTCCTAGAGGCATCAATCATAACATATCTAGAGTAACTTACTTAGTAGTTCTATTCTAGATAACTATCCTAGATAGTATACCTAGTATATAAGCTGGTAGTTTACACTAGTCTAGCTTTATTTTCAAAATCAACCAAAACTAGCACTAACTTCTAGTGTTAGCAATGATATGTCTTACTATCTTTTAGTAATCTCAATTCCTTAAAGTTTTCTAAGTCTTCTTCCAAAATATACAACCAGTATAACTCATAGAGATACAGTATATAAGCTAAAGCCAAAAGTTATTTTAACTTTGTTTTTTAATGCCTCAGATAATATATAAATTAACTTATTAGACTTCTGAGATATCTCATTAGATCTTAGATAATGAAGTATGAACTGTGTCTAACAATATCTAACAGTGTAATTATAGCATATTGGCCTTAGAAAGAGTACATGAACTTTAGAGTAAGTTATTTTTAGTGTATATATAGACTATTGTTTGTAGTATATAAGATAGACTAGTTTGTAACTAAAACTCTATCAAGTTTTCTTATATACAAGATTCTTTTTCTAACTTAATATTCTAAGTCTTGAATTGTAACATCTATAATATATGAGTTGATGTAGTTAGCTTCTGAGATCAAGATTTAAAACTTATCTAAGTAATTTCTATAATATAGCTTTCTTAATACTAGGTATCTAACTTATTGATAATCTTAGTAACAGTATTTATTCAGTAAAACTAAGTATGAAAGAGTTTGAAAAACTCTGATCAAGTAGAAATAGAAAAGACTTCTGTATTGCACTCTTCTCTGAACAGGCTCTTAAACTACTTTGCTATTTAACTACTTTAAAAAATGATAGTGTCATATACCATCTGATCATATCTGACATTTGTACTCTTTTATCTTCTTTAATATGAATTATACTCTATCCCAATTACTTATTAACTTAACAACTAAAATTTCTTTATTTCTCATCAATCTTATAAAGTTCTAAATGACAATCCCCATAGTATTTGACAATCTAAAGTATGTGTAATAGTATTATTATTAATATTACAAACTTCATTTAACTTGTATTTCTACAACCAGGAAACTGATTCTTACAAACCAAGTTGTATTAGAAAGCTCCAAATAAGAGCTATTTACATATATATAGAATATACAAAAATAACAACAGATCACTGAGATATCAGACTATTAGTAACTACAAGTTTCATTAATTATTATCTCAGGAACAACTAGATGGATTTCTACAATCAAACTTACATTAGAAAGCACTTATCAAATAGTTTCCAATGATATATTATATAGAGATCAGTAAATACAAGCATATTAATGTAGTAACATAATTAGTTACTTTCTAAAATTAGCCTAATATCCACTATGATAGATAACAGCCCTATCAGATATGAGTTTTGATCATGTGATGGGATTAAATTGCACAAAGACCATCACTATTTTGTATAAATACTTTCATATTTGAAGATTAGACTTCAAACTTAACAACATTAATTATTGTTCATCAATTTTCATCTTTTTATCATTGAAATCTATATTGATCATCATTATCATTGTCATTATTATTAAACTTCTGAGTTACTTCTAAATCTCTGAGAATATATCCAAAGTTCAGATATTATAAACAAGTAAGTAGTTTATTTTGTAATAATTAGAAAATACTTTATATATTTAAGAATAATAGTTATTATATGTAGTTCTTTAGTATAATCAACTTAGAATTGCTATACTTGCCCTAAGTTTATCTAAATCCTCTCTTCTGAAATACAACTATATAATGAAGTTAAGTTAGATATAATATCTTCTCATTAAAGCCAAGATTATCTTATACACATAATAAATAATACTCTACCACTATATATACTCTAGATTGTCAGGCACTATAGAGTTTGTTATTCAGAACTCTATAGAATTGATGAGAAGTGCAAAGTCTGGTTCTTAGGTTGATAGGTGATTAGAATAGAATATAATCTATATCAGAAGAGTGAAAAAGTGTATAGATATCAGATAGTATATAACAATCTTATATAGTTGATGTAAGAAAACCACAAAATCCAAAATCTATTGTAAACTCTGTCATGGACATTCATGTACAAACTCCACTTATAAACTCTGTATCTGGACTTTATCAAATAAATACCAGTAGCAGACTCCAATGTAGACTTTTCTATTTCAGTCTTATCAAACTCTGTGTCTAAACTCTGTTACACTTAGACCCACCACTCTCATACTGATATCTTTGTACAAGTTCATAATATCTCTATTTACTGTTTCTAGTAATGCTGATATCATTATTCTTTAATTACATCAGTATTGTTCTACTAGATTGAAATAAACAGTATAATATTTAAGATAGTTGTTACCTTCAGAAAACCTTATTCTGTTCTCTTAGGTTTTTCCTGGAAGTAAGTACTGTATTATACTTATTCAAGAATATATACTTAGGTTTTTTCCAAAGTTTCTACTCAGTTGCTCTAATAGCAAAGCAAAATCTTTTATCTTAGAATCTCAACACATCTCAAAGTCTGGCAGTCTCAGATTGCCCACTTGCATGTCTCAATCTCCCTCTTCCTTTCTCACTTCTTGTGTCAGGTGCGGTTCACACCAGGGTAGAAGTCCGCAGAATAGACTTGGAGATGAGCAGACTTGTGGAATGACCTTAGCTTTAGCTTATGTGCTGTGCCGTCTGTCTGCCACATGGTTGCAACTTCAGATAAAGGAGGGAAAGTCTGAGTGGAAGTGAGTACTGATTGGTGTGTTGCCGTTGAACACCGGAGATCGAGTTCAATAAGAGTTTATCTTTGTCAATTATCAGACTAGCAAATTACAGTGTAACTACTAGTTTTATATACAAACTGATAATATAGGAGATGCTCGGGGTTTCAGTGGTAAAACTCCTATTGCCCCGAGTGGAGGTTTCAGTGTTGAGACACTGACAGGAGTAACTCCATCATGGAAGATGGAATACCTGGAGGGTTGCAGCACCGTCATGAGATGTATTGCGATAAAGGTGGCCACTATGGAAGACGGGCTTGTATGGTTCAGAGGTGACATCACTGCAGAGATGTAGTTTTCCAGACAGGTGGACTTGTATATGACATCTTGTTATGATGTGCTTAGACACTGATATTTTTCTTTTCTTTTTTATTTATTTTCCTTGATTTAATATTTCTTTCCTTTTGATTTTTCTTTTCTTTTCTTTATTTTTTTTGACAATGAAGGGGTATGTGACTACATGTTACATGTCACATGATATGAGGTCATAGGCCTAGACTCTGAGAAAAGAGATTGGAAAGATAATGTTAAGATACATGTCTATGATATATTTACCTTATGGTATATACATAGTATATTTATGGCTGATATATGAACATTAAGATAGGGTTATTTATTGCTAGCATGAACCATATATCCATTGTATAAATAGAGTAGCAATACAATAGAGACTCCTTGTCAAGTTCTCTTGTAATTTCTACTTGATATTCTACTAAGATATTTACTTGTTATGCTACTATTAGTCTTTGTGATTAGTGGTTGCCACAACACTTCTCAGATAATGTCTGCATCAAGAAACCACTCTATGAACATAGTTGATACAAGCAAAGCTCTAGGCCTCCTCTAATACCATCTTTAAGAAGTAGCTAAGTATTAATATATCTCAGAGCTTTCAACTAACAATATTCTTATAAGTCTTATAACACAACTTCATGATCTGTAGACTTTGATATCAAACACTACCCCTATATCTGTGGATATTCTCCCTTCTCAGCTCCTATCTGGACTTCATACTCTGATAGACCTCTTTACAACTAAAATCTCTTTATATTATTCTAAGTCTAACATACCCTCACTTATAGACTTTACTGGTAATTGCCAGATGGATTGGACTTTCTTAAGTGTCTATTTCCTTTATATCTAACTATCTTTGAACTAGTTTGTATGTGACCAAGACAAGATTCTTTGAATACTGTTGTTTTTCAGGAGTGATAGAGTTACAAAGTAGTCAGAAAGTCTGTTTAGAAAAGAATTGGCTACTGGAACCTTTCCCATAGTATCATAGCCAAATTTTGAGCAGGCTTTTAAAGACTACTTCTTTTCCATTAATGCTACTGCTAAAGTTATTAACAAGTTAAAAGAGATTTCATACTACTAAGAAAGTTATGCAGTAGAAGATTATTTAGATAAGTTCCAAACATTAATCTCTGAAGCTAGCTATACTGACCCATATACTATAGTGGTCAAGTTCTAACAAGGTCTTAAAATGGTGATCTAGAATCAGATCACTATTCTGCAAGTAGAACAATCTAAAGACACTGATTCTACTATCTAGTTTGAAGCAGCAAGATATATAGACTAGGGCCAACAAGTAAATAAGGCCTTCCAATCCAATTAACACACTCCTTCTGCTCTAACTCTATAATATCAAAGTTCTTCCCCAAACTCTATCTCTTAGCCACAATTCTCTAATCCTACAGCATCTCTTTAGCAACCATTTTTGGCCCTCCCTCTAAGTATTCCCATAAACATTGATACTGCTTATAAACTCCATCTACTGTCCACTAAAGAGTGTTACTAATGTGGAGATTTAAACTATATTGTTTAGAAGTACTCTGTTAGATTAGATGTCTAACAGCTAACTGCTAAGCAGTAGGAGTAATTAATGAAAGACCTAAACATAGTAGAGAACATAGAGGTATAACAATATCTAGAATCAGATAGTAGATACAAGTCAGATAACAGTTAGGATTTCACATAAAGTAGCTGGCAAATTATGTGCTTTAGTTACTAGTAAATAGGTTCATTGTACTAACTATAAAAAAATATGAAGACAGTTCTAGTAATCTCTCTGATGTACCCTTGTATCTACTTTACAAATATTGGACTTTATCTCTTTATTGCTCTATGTGGGGAAAAAGACTTCTCTTATTTTTTATAATTAATGCTTTCAATGTCCATAACATCTCTCCATATCTTCTTATCTCTCTTAAGACTACCAATACTTCTGAATCATTTTCTATGCATACACTAGTTGACTTTGAAGCTACTAGAGTTTTCATCAACAGAAATTTTGTAGAGAAGCATAGTCTTAATACTCAAAGTCCATATCTGTGTACAATGTTAACAGTACTCCAAATGAGGATGGCTAGATATCAGAGGTAATAGATATAATACTCCAGTATAAAAATTATATAAAGTAGACTTTGCTCATAGTATTTAGTTTGGGAAAACAGAACTTAATTCTTAGATTTACCTGGTTAAAGTCTCACAATCTAAATGTTGATTAGCAAAAAGGAGAGATTGTTCTGACATGTTATTCTATCTACTGCTTTGCCTACCAAAACATTCAAAAAACAGACAAACAATGGATATAAGTGTTGAATACCTACTAATCTGGCTCTTTTCCTATCTTGGCTAATAATTGCAAAGGGATACCCTGCCCTATTTATATATCTGGAGAAGATGTAAAGAATTTGGATAACTGGATTTATATATTTAGACTACTTTCCAAATTTTCAAACCTAGATCTTTATATTATAGTCACTTTCCCTCAGTATCTCTCGAAAGTATTTTAGTAGAATTAGCTATTGGATAACAGTGCTTTAGTGCTTTCCCCTCATATTCAGAGTTTTCAGTTAGTCTTTACCAAGAAAGACTTTGATGTTCTCCCTGACTATTGCCAGTGAGATTATACAATCAAGCTTTTATCCAGAGCAGAGTCCAAGTCCTCCAAGATATACCTACTGTTTCCTATAAAACAGTTAGAGCTCAATATCTTTCTTTCTAAAAATCTCCACACTAGATAGATATATCCCTCCAAATCTCCTATAGCTATGCTAGTATTTTTTATCAAGAAAAAGAATAGTTCTCTCTAGTTGGTGCAAGATTATAGAAATCTTAATGCAGTGACTATTAAGAACAAGTATCCACTCCTCTTGATCTCTGAGCTCATTTCATAACTTTAAGAAGCAAAATACTTTATCAAACTAAATTTTTGCTGAAATTTCAACAATGTTCAAATTAAACCTGAAGATAAATGGAAGGCTGCACTTCACACAAACTATGAGCTTTTTGAGCCTTTGGTAATGTTTTTCAGTATGACTAATAGTCTAGCTACTTTCTAAACTATGATAAATGATATTTTTCATGATCTTATAGCTAAAGACATCATGATAGTATATCTGGATAATATTTTAATCTTTATCTGAATACTAGAAGAGCACTATATAGTAGTCTGGAGAGTTTTGGAAGTTTTAGCTAAGTATAGACTTTTCTTCCATTCTTAAAAATACAAATTTGACAAACTATGAATTAAGTATCTAAGGTTGGTTATTTTCAAAAATCAAGTTGAGATAGACCTTGTAAAGATGGCTAAAGTTTGTAACTGATTTATTTTTAAAAACCATATTAATCTACAGACCTTGCTTAGTTTTACTAATTTCTATTAGAGTATTAGAATCATAAATGATAGACTTCATTTTTATTTTTTTGTTTTCATTTTCTTTTCTATTTCATTTTTGCTTCTATTTAGGGTTAGGGTTTAATGTAATATTACAAGTCATCATCACAAAATATCATACTATGATGCAGTTACACAATCACATAACATGATAGAAAGTGATAAAAGCTTCTAGAATGATGACACTATACAATGTGTTATATGTATATTGACCTTAAGAAAAACACATGGTCATTTAGAGTAGACTAAAGTAGTAGAGCACAGACTATTAGTTTTAATTATATAAGGTAAACAAGTTTATACAGAGTTTTTTATTGAGTTCTCTTATGTTAACCCCAATATAAGATTCATTTGCTTGACTAATCCTAAGATCTTGAGTTTGTAACATAGAAGTTTATTGTTATGAACTAAAGCCCTTAGAGTCAGATAATAGAACAACTCTTATATTTGAGTAACACAAGAAAACTCAATAGAGTTCCTAGTACAAAGTAGTCTACCTTATATACTACTACTCATGGTCTATGCTTACTACTGTGCACCCTACCCTAAATGACCATGTGTAGAATATGAGACTAACATGTGATGTCCATGTTGTATGACGTCATCTGTTCTAGATCCTTCTATTTTGTTCTCTGTGTCTTGTAACCTAACCCTAACCCTATATTCTTAAAATAGAAAAATAAGAAAATAAAATGAAAAGAAAATGAAAATGGAAAATGAAATAAAGAGAAACTAAGTCCACCATTTGTAAACTTAACATTACCCTTCTCTTAAGGTTTCTCCTTTGGAGAAACTGTTTTCCATCTTCTCCAGTTTCTTTCTAACTTCTTCAAATATTCCTCCTTGAATTTTCCATTGTCCTATCCATACAACATCCTTGCCGTAAACTTTCCTGGTAACTCCCCCCTCCTAAAGTCTCGTTCTTCTGCCCTATCCAGCTTTTCCTATCTTCTTATTTCCACTTTCATTCTCCCTTCAAAATCTTCTAACACTTCTTTCACATTTCCTAACTCCTCCTTTTTTACCCAGGAGTCATGCTCTGCTGTAAATCCCTTCCATCGGACTAAATATTTCTCTATCCCCCTTATTTTCCTTTTGTTTAGTATTTTTTCTACTTCCTACTCCTCAACTCCATCTACTTTTACTGGTTTTTCTTCCTCTTTTTTCTGCCCTTTCACCTGTTCCCTATACCATACTATTCTGCTTACATTGACTACCAGATGAATTCTCATTGAACTCGGTAATTGCAGCTTCACTGCATTTGACGAAACCACTTCTTCTATCTCATATAGCCTTATATATCTTTTGGTCAACTTCCATGCTGGTCTTTCTTTGAACACTAAGTCTTTTATACTCTATCTCCCTTCTTCCATTCCTCCATTTCTTTCCTACTTCTATCTGTATATCTCTTCATCTCTTCTTGTGTTTTTCTTAATGCTGCTCCTACTTCTGCATGTACCTTCTTTATTCTCTCTACAAACTCCGTTACACTTTCCATTTTTCCTTTCTTCCTTATATCTCCTCCTATCCTCAACTCTCTCCCATAATTTGCCATGAAAGGTGAAACCTTAGTTGCAGTATGAGTTTTATTGTTCATCACAAACTCAGCTATCACCAGTCTCTCTGTCTATGCTCTACAAACAACCTCAGGTACTGCTCCAACTCTTAATTCATTTGTTCTGTCTGCCCATTGGTCTGTGGGTAGAATGCTGTCGACAACTTCATTTTTATCCCTAACATCCAGTTTAACTCCTTCGTTAATTCCACCACAAACTGGAGTCCCCTATCTGATACCACACTCTCTGGTAATCCATGTAGCTTCTACACATTGTCCCTGAACAACCTCACCAATCCTTCCACCGATGTTCCTTCTGTTGTTGCCACAAAGTGTGTCATCTTGGACAACCTGTCATATACTACTAGAATCACATCCTTTCCTGTTACTACTGGTAGCTTTGTAATAAAGTCTACTGTTAGGTGCGTCCATGGCTTTTCTTGTTATGATTTAAAGCTCAAAGTGTTAAGCAAGGAAACAACTCTTGTATTGAGTAACACAAGAGAACTCGATAAAGTTCCTAATACAAAGTAGTCTACCTTATATACTATTACCCATGGTCCATGCTAGCTACTGTGCACCCTACTCTAAACGACCATGA